>CASGHI010000158.1:0-86665 GCA_949319315.1 Zelleria hepariella
ACGCCTTTTCAGACGTCTTATGTAGTTAGGCATCGTCAGTTGTACTGCGAGACGGTTCGGGTGATTTGCCAGTCTGTGCTTGTATCTATCTGCGTGTATCCTGATTTCTTCTGATGTATCCTTATTTCTTCTGAACCAGCGCGTATTGACACGCAGATCATGAGGGTTACCCCCATGTTATGCTTAGCTGGCTGTGTTTACTCTTCGCAGAAGGAAAGGGGGTTAGCGCGATGGGATTAAACTATAACGACGGAGGTATCGGGGCGAGGCAATCTGACGCGAGCACGAAGCTCGGGCCAACTACACGCCACACACACGTCCTGCGCTCCTGCCGAGCAAACCCCACCTCTATTGCTAACGAGCAAGAGCGATATTGTATGCAAAGACCCACTTGCCTCTACACAACACTTACTTACGATTTGAGATTAGAAATTATTATCTACTGGATTTTTCCTGCGATTTCCTCCGCTCGAGATGATAACATCTTGGGAGAACTGCTGCTTGTGTTGCTTTGCAGACTCGTTCAAGTAAATTCACTTATCATGCAAGGTTTGATTAAAACCGCAAATCGACACAAAATAAAACCAGCAGTAATTTGAAAGCAGTTACAATAATGTTTCCACGACTCTGGAAGTAAAATTAAATAGAGTCACAGATCAAGTGGAGTCGGTCGACTTGCAGAGTATAATGAGCCCAGCGGAGACGAAATAACAAGTAGGTATTCGTTATGACAAAAAGTGAAAATAAATCTTCTCCCGGAAGCTGCGGATTGTTTTTCAGCAGTTTCCGGCGCGCGGCAGGGGCCGGGGCAGGGGGGGGGGGGGGGGGGGATAAGGGGGGAGGGGTCAAGGTCCCGATATGACAACGGAAAAATTGCGACACAAGAGTTTTCTTGCAAGTTGTTTCATTATACAAACAGCTAGGGCGAAGCTCTCTGATAACACCTTCCATTTGAATTAAATTATTTCACGGAATCCATTGTTCCGGCGCCGACTGGTTTGTTTGCATTTTGTCTTTTTGCGCAAGTAGAAGCCAGCAATAAAATGCTTTGTTTCGAGAGGGCTGTTAACTCGAACTTTACCCTCTGCTCGTTAAAAACCAGTCTTTTGCCGAGCGCCGCTGCATAATAAATGCGCTGACTCGGGCACAGCCAGCTGTTTGATAGAAATGCGTATCAAAACCATCAAACCATTATAAAAAAAAAAATATTTTGCAGAACAGTTATGCAACTATTCTCTGGCAGGAATTTTACAAAAAAGCGACGAATGAAATATTGTCATGAATAGCGATAGCGTAGGTATTTGTGATTGTGAATGTGTAAATGTAAAGGTAAATGTGTTGTGTGAGAGATTTAAATCTCTAGCAACAGGTTTGTGGGTGATTCTAAAACTCTTGCTAGATAGATAGATAGAATACTGTCTATTGTACATCCAACGAATTATTTACATAGAATAGGTAGGTACTCAAGCAGTTTTCGAGTTTCAGCAAAACTTCGACACCACAAAAAATATTCTCATCCAATTCTCAGTAGCTATGAAGAGTCAGCTGCAACCAGGCGGTCACATAAAGCCTTCCATACGTGGAATTTATACTGCACAAATTATCAGTAGGCAGATGGAGCCAATCAGGCGGACACTCGAAGCCTCCTCTTCTGGCCGCGGCGAGCGCGGCCGCGGGCAGCGCTAGCGCGCTTAATCCTGGCTAAATGCAGCGCAAACACACAGTACAAACAGTGGAGTGCAAATATCGCCGCTATTGATTCAGTTATGACTCGCAGCGCAGGGCCTTGTTTGTACGCACCACTCCCCGAGGCCGCGCCCTGCTTTATTAATTCGCTAGAAGCATCGTAAAATTCAGACCGGTGCATTTGCTAGCTTGGAAGCTAACCGACCGACCGCGTTGGTAAATCGGGCGACTGAGCGGAGAGACTGCAATTTCGTCTCTACATGCACCCAACCAAATTCGTAGATCGAGCTACGTATTATAGCAAACTAACCTAAGGGACAATTTCACTAGAGGGAAAGAAAAAGAACCATGTCTTCTGACTTGGTGCTTTTACTGCAGCTACGAGTTAGTATCGACGCGAAGTAAGTTGATGAGTAGTTCTCCTATTCATATTGCGATTTGACTCGTTTCAAATACAAGTTTAGTATGTCGCAAATTATGAAAAGTTTCATATCATAATTTAAACGATGTAAATGACGACGACTGTATCCTGCCAGTACCATTATTTCGTGGAAACCAGTCGCGTGTATTGCCCGGCCCTTCGAACTAAAGATCAATCAAATTAATCCGTGGACACACATCAGTTCATAACGTCGAGGACTAATGCCGTGCGCACACATGCAATAGTATCCTTGTTGGTACATCTACTCACAATCAACTATAGACGCCTGCGATCGGCTTTTCATTACACATTATAATCTGGGCAATAGCTATGGATATGAATTATTGATCTTATTGGTCTTATTTGTTTTCAGCTGTAATTGTCTGAAGCTTAGTGATATACTTAATAATGTAAAGCACGGCAGGTATCTATCTTCCCTATCTACCTAAGTAACAAAGTGAAATGAAGTAGGATCAATGACATATTAGAATGTCATTGAGTAGGATACATAAAAAAGGATCCCCGTGCACAACGACAAAGGTAAGTTGAAGCCAACGGATGTTATCAGTAAATTGAGGACCCGGCGGGGGGCGGCATAGAATAGCGCTTTGTTCCGTCCGCGGCACTTCGCTGAGTAACGTTTTAAATAAGTAAAAAAAACCTCTAGCGGCGGGCACTGTTCAATCAACGTCCCGCCGCGCCGCGGACTCACACACGAGCGACGCGATAACTTCTACGCGACG
This sequence comes from Zelleria hepariella, assembly GCA_949319315.1. Taxonomy (NCBI): domain Eukaryota; kingdom Metazoa; phylum Arthropoda; class Insecta; order Lepidoptera; family Yponomeutidae; genus Zelleria; species Zelleria hepariella. The sequence goes on from CASGHI010000158.1 coordinate 2,851, forward strand.
CTAATAACTCGCCGAGACGAATGGCTCCCTATTTGTTCAGTGTCGCGGGTGATGCACGGCGCGGCGGCGGGTGGCGACGCGGAGGCGACAGCGGTCGCTCGCGCCGGCACCGTGCGCGCGCGCCACACTCCGTCTCCATCAATACCGCGGCCCAGGCGCGGTTTAAGCCCACAGACAAATCACCTGCACGGGAGCTTTCTTTCCTTTAACATACATTAGGTTTGTTTGTGTGCAAGCCACATCTCTGCGGCGTCAAAACGGCGAATGTTTCGTGCGCGAAATGGGCAGTTTACTCGGCAGTTTTGACATTCAAGTGCAAATGGAGTCGAGGCGTGTGTCGCGCGGAAATGCGCGCGGTAAACATCGTCCGTGGCGAACAATGCGTCGTGTGATCACATGTAAATGAGCTTGCGAACCGGAGCCAAGATAATAGCATCTGCTGTGAACAGGAAACGGAATGTTAAATACATTGTTTTCCTCGTTCGCGGTTTGCGTTTTAATCTGCATTGTAGTTTTTTCATCAAGTTGTCACAATTCAAAGAATCTTATTAAAGTCCGCGGATGCAGGCTCGGGGGGCGCGCTGCGGCGGGGGAGGGGGGGAGGCGCGTCTTGTCTGGCAAATGGGGGTATTTCATAAATCCCGGTGAAATGCGTGTTTTTAATATGAAGGATTTAATTTTGCGGCAAAGTATGAAATCACGTTGATGTATTGTTCGCTCGCGGCTGCGGCCGCCGCGACTGCCAGGCGCTTCTTCACTTAGGCTTTTTATGACATTTTTTTACATCAAGCTAGGTGTGTCGTTCGCTTAGCGGCATTACAGCAGAATCAGCGTAAAAGCTGAATGACTCGAACGTAATATTGTCATATCACAAATCCACATGTCGTGCGTAGTTTGTCGGGAGAGAATAAGGAAATAACACGGACCCATTCAGAGAAGCGCAGGGATGGGCGATTAGCGATGGATCCGACCAATTAAGAATCAATTTCCGAATCTATTCTCGTCTCCCGTCTATCGTACGACAGTGGAAAGACAAAAGATGTACAATACAAGATACAAACAGCAGTTAAAAGAGAAGATATTTGTATGACTTGTTCAGTGTCCAACTCTCCGCACAAGAAGAGTGAACTTACGAGTATTAAAAAAATAATATGATTTAATTTACAAAACTCTTCTTTATACCACTTATCAAAGGAACTTTTAAAACTCGGCTATGTATTGATAGCCTGAATATACGTTCCAAGATGCTCTAAAAGTGTAGGTAATTGTTTCAAAGAGAGTTGAAATGTAATTTCAGACTTTCGCTCCGTTCCTCGATAGATAAAGGTAGAGTACGTTATAGATAGTATGGAAAGGCGCCGTAAATCAGGGGTTTTCAACCTTTCTATTACAAAAATGAAAGTACATCTAACGTCGTAGTAACTCGTTTTTTCTTTTCTCTTCTTCTGTTTCTCAAACACCTCGCATGAAAAAGAGGATCGACTGTCAAAATCAAAATGCGAACTAGAATAAGAGCCCTTGAAAACTATTGAACAAGTTTTGCGATCCTCTGGGGGTCACACTTTGAAAAACGCTGCAGCATGGAAAGGCGCCGCAGATAATCGAATTTATGCGCGATGCTCGATAGGAAGCGCAGATAGAGCAGTTTTATTGCTTCCCTCTTCATAAAGCACCGTGACAAATGTGCGCGCTGATAACCCGCAGTCTGTTTATTTATATCTGTCTGTTATTTATTGCATGATTCCCTGCTTTTTACTCGACTATGCCGGGCTCAAAAAGAGGGTTATACCTTCATATTTATCGAGACACGCTGCCTCGTGTCAGCAAACTTTGAGAAAGAAAAGGGCGAGTACCGTCTATTCGGTAAACGATCTATTTCTAACGTATGGCTATTATTGATGAAACTTTTATAAAACTTGGCGCATGGTTAGATCCAACCTTTTCCTTTAACCATTGATTGATCATTTCAATGATAAAAATCAGTTGACATTCAGAGGTAAGTGATCAATGAATAATACATACTTAATATTTACTCTTGCTATCTCGTCCGTGATTGTGGCTGTCTTTTCCTCGTAACCAATAGTAAAGTGTAGTATGTAAATTGTTTGTATTGCAAGCGTTATTACCTATTTTTATTGCTTGAACGTGCTCTTGTCATAGAGAAATATTTACTTGGACAATTTTCCCGACTAGTAAAATACACTATCTTCACAACTTTGCCCCTCCGGAGAACAGAGGCCGCTAGCAGTCTCGGGCCGCGTCCGAATGTTATATTCATAGGGTACTAACGCGCGCAACCAGTGCGGGTCCAACTGAGCCATCGCGTTGGAATTAAATTAGGTGTTCACATGTGATGGTGTGCTGGTAAAAACCTGATGTTAGAGTTTTTTTTGTCATTCCCTGGGATGTAGTATAGCACAGTCGTGAGTCAGACTACGGATCGGAGTTTCTATGTTTTGTGTGAAAGTATTTCCCACAAATCATAAATATACACAAAAACCCACCGCGTACTTTGCGACGATTCTTGATATGTGTCTCTGGAGGTTGTCAAGTAGAAAGCCTACCACATTATCATAAACAATTCTGTCATAAAAAGATTACGATGGGTCGGGTGTCTCACGGACAAGCTGTCTGTGCCAGCCAACAGCGGGGCGGAGGCCGGAGGCTGCGCGCGCCCCCAGGTGGCCGTTTCTTCAAACTTTAACGCGCCCCCTCGCAACCCGTCCTGCGTCACCTGTCACTCCTAATAACCGGACATAACGCTTCTTTTGCAAAAACACACGTGAAAAGGTAACTTCGTTTCATTTTAATAGCCAGGCTTTGAGTTACAAGGACGTGCGCAACTGACATTGTTAATTTTTGGTTTACTTTATATGTATGTAGATTTGTTTATGTTATGACACCGTTTTAGCTAGAAAGCTGAAAGGATTATGCTAAATTATGCGCATAAATCTTGTGATATCTATTTATTTATGGAAAAGTATTATATTTGCTGTTTCATGACCGACAAATAGTTGTATTATTGCTTGGAAAGTACGAAATATACTTGGTATTACAGTAAACAAGGAATTTATCATAGCGCAAGTTTAAAATCGCTCGTGTTTGAAAATTGTTCGCGCTACGAGCGCGCTACGCGGCGCTACGTGCTACGAACAGCGTAGCGCTTCGTACGTGCTACGAAGCACTACGTCTCGTAGCAGTCACTCTGTAGGATTCATATAGGATTGTTCGGATATTTCACCGACACTCGATTGGTCAGCCCCCTGTTCTTTATCAGCAAGTCTGTTTGCTTGTATAATACTGGTATCAATTAGCTTAAGGTTTAAGCAGAAATTAGTGTCTACGTAAAATGAAAGCACGTTCTCAGAAGTACTCAATATTAATTGAGTTCAACAATGTCAAGGGTGGAGTGATCAGGGCCTTATGGTATATTGAAAACGCTTATTGTATATTGTATTATACTTGACAACCTATCGCTACTATCGATTCTGCGAATATTGTAACAATTTTCCTGTAACAATTTGTGCCCAGGTTGTTGAAATATCTTACTAATTCAGGCGTGTAATCGGTGCCCGGATAAACAGGAGCTACTTTAAATAACAACTTTTATACGAAGCGATAGAATATTAATAGTTAATCCGGAGTGGCATGCATCCCAGTTGGCTGGTATTAGTTTATCCGTAGGAAATACTGATATATTATAAAGTTAAAAATGCGATGTAAATATTTTTTTATACATTTCTTTCTCGCAAGCTAAGCTGATTAAGAAATTTCTCTCGGTGAGTTTGGCCATTCACCCTAAAATTAAACTATGATCATACAATTAAGGGAAACCAAGTAGGGTATACTTAATAATATGATACGGGGCCTCTGATCACTGAAAATGGGCGTGAAGGTATGTTTCCCTAATGATTCAAATGGGAGCCGGTTTGTTAGCAAAACATTAGCTGGCGGGCTTCGGCGACCGATCTCACGTTACAAATTGCCCTTTACAGTCGCCCCTGGAGATGACCCCCCCCCAACCCCCCTCCCTGTGCCCCCGCACCGCCCGCCCCCCGCAAGCCCCAACAGCGATGTAAAAACTTGTATGACGGAAGCTCTAACTTACGCCAATACAAGATTGGTTGACGCTGTGTGCGTCACTGCGGAAATCAGCTCGAAAATCTCACAATCCTTCTAATTACGAACCACCCTGAAAAAAAGCTCTCGGTAATATGCAGACAACAAATCTACAGTGAAAACGCATACACTTGTAGGAATACGTCCGTCAAATCATGTTATGCTCCAATATTAGTGCTTTATGATATCGACCACTCGTAGCCCTGTATTTGTTGTTGCCCCCAACGCTATTCTTCTGTTCCATATATTCTGAGGAAAGTGTTTACGCTTGACAAGCACATCACACACAACGGGTTCGATTCCGCTTCAGCGGCGCATAAACGCCACAATCACAAACCCAAAACTAGTCGTGACAGCGAACAAGACAATACGAATGTTCCGCGTTGAAAGCGGCAAGTTTCGCGCCACGTCGGACCGCAGCGATAATTGCACGGGACACGGAGCGCGCACAATGGGACACACGGCCACGGCGAGGCGCAACAAGGGTTACCATGCGTATAGTTTAAAACCGTACTAGCTTTTGCCCGCAACTTCGTCCGCGTGGACTACAGAAAAAGGATGTATGCTTCACTTTGCTCCTAACCGAAAAGCGTGATAATATGTAGCCTATGTGTTATTCTAATATCTAAGCTATCTCTATTCCAAATTTCATCTAAATCCGTTCAGCCGTTTCAGCGTGAAAGAGTAACAAACATCCATCCATCCATACTTACAAACTTTCACGTTTATAATAGTAGTAGGAGTAGGATAATAGTAGTAGGAAGAAGGATAGGATATTCTGGATTTGTGGCCCTCCGTCCTAATTTTAGCAGAAATTTTCATTTATCTGGACTTTTTGACACAGAATATTTAAATTGTCTATAATTAGCCATGATAGGGCACGGTTGGGAAGGGGGACGTTTATCTTTTTGTTAGGAACATTTCTATACCACAAACGAAACGAATTTATTCTCTGCGATGAAAAGGAGATAGCTCAATTATGCTGGTATTGCATCTAAAATAATAGCTAAAGTCGAAGCTAAATTACCAAACAAACATGATCGATTGGGCCAATAATGGTCAATAATGCAATAACAAGCATAGCCGATTGTGTTGTAGAGGTATTTCATTTAAGCGTATAGACATAAGTGATTGCTTTGTCGGAGAAATGCAATTTATTCAGCAGTATCTGATACTGAATACAGTATGTTTTGTGTGTTTGTCCCTTGATCCTATAGAGCGGCGACATCAAATGAATGCGAGATGCGAGTTAATTGCGCGCGCGTCACTCGACAGTCGTTCGCTGCCGATGACGTCATAAGCACCTGTCACTCACACACACACAAGCGCGCGAGCCACTTCGTCGGTTTTGCAACAGAAAGTGGCTACGTGTTTTGCCTTTATATTTTTGTCATGGGAGTAATGGAACCGGATTGCGAGGGGCGTACGCAATACCGACCCGCAAACCTGGCTTTGCACTCGTCACAAGCAAAATGAGGCTTTGTCTCAAAGGGCTTAAGTTGTTTCGATCTTAAAAGCGAGCGCAGACTGAGGTTGGTGCGGCGTGGTGCTAGGTACCTCGGGTTTATAGTATGAATTCGGCAGCAGATTTATCGCACAAAATTCGTATCACATAGACAGCGCGCCGCCTCGCGCGCGCCGCACAATCGATCCTATAAATTAGGCATTTATTGTTGTTATGGCTCCATTATAATGCGCGCCTCACCTCTTTCGCCCCCTAGCTCGTTCTACTTTCGCGAGCATCCACACAAATTGGCGAAAGTCACGTCGAAGTCTGAACAAATTAAGCAATAAATTATGGTTCGCATAAAAAGCATATTATTATGAAAGTTCGCTTAGAGGCGGCGGAGTAAGTAAATGGAACGAACCGTAGGTGAGCTGGAGCCACGGCGATATACCTGTAACTCTACACACCTACAGCACACAAGCCGCAGCTACACACACAGCTGGCCCGGAACTGTAAAACGAGAGAAAAATACGCAATACAAGTTACTTACACTAAAAGGACTGAAAAATGCACAAGGAAACTAACATAACATTGCATTGGTCTAATTTATACCCCTAGTGAAAATTATGAGCTACAGCTCTAGATTATTAAATTATAATAATAATAATAATAATAACCCCCGTGTGGTTCCCGGGAGGTAAAGAATTGGACCAACCCATTTCTTCCCGTGGGTGTCGTAAAAGGCGACTAAGGGAATGGAGGGACCATTAAGGTTCCTCCACCGCAGGGCAGCTTGTGGCGAGCTGTTGGTATGTGGCGGTACCACGGACCCGAGTCTTCCGAGGGTCGAAAACTGGTCCTCGCATCCACTTCTTTGTACAAGAGTGGATTGGAATCCAAGAGGACCGGGACCCTCACCTCTGGCTTGCCTTTACCGGCCGTCCAGAGTGGAGCGCAAGAGCTATATGCTCGCAGGGTGGAAGTGAAAGATGCATAAGACGCGAGTTGGCACTGTGACTGTAGCTACCACACTACAGTCACTGGGTAGAAAGCGGCGCACACCTCTCGACACCCTGAGCTGTTCACAACGATGTTGCCACCTTGCTGTCCAGGGCTAGCCCATAAGCGGCGGCATATTTAGGTGGCCCATTTAGTGAGCAGCAAGTCACCGTCTGCCAATTTAATAAGTTGAGACATTCTAATGGCAGACGACCGTTGTCTCAACTCCATAGCCCAGATACCCAGTCCATCCATACGCATCCCCATAACCCAATTCTTTGTTCCCACCCAACCCTACAATAAATAGCTTGTGCTCTTTGCGGGAAAGCCACCAGAGTGCATTTTGTGTTGTGGTGTGCTCTGGGGGTGGACCCAATTAGTGTACCCACATTGCATCAGGTCGGCGTGACCTGTGCTTTTGACGGGAAAGTACTGCGAGTGTATTTTGGTGTATGGTACTCTCGCAGGATGGACCTTGAGGATGCGCATGGTCACGTCGCACCAGGTCAATGTAGGTGGTGCACCTGATGGGAACCCTCAAGTGTATTTTTGTGTGTTTGTTGCACTCTGGGGGAACCAACAGGTGCACCACGTTACATAAGATCAAAGCTGTCAAACGGGCCTCTACGTGTTGGATAAGTCCCCACGCACGCCGGCTAAAGGACCGGGACTCTGTAGTCCCGTGAATCTTTACGATAGACATACATAATAATAATAATAAAAATCTTTATTCATGAAAGTGGATGACAATTAGTGACTGAGTACAGTCAGCCCAATCAATTATTCAAATAGAAAAATAATAGGCTTAGGGCACTCTATGAAGGTGTCTGCTGCCATAGCTAGGCTATGAAATAGCCTGTATTAATGGCTCGCAGGCCCGAACCTCGTCCGAGGTGAGATTGAAACAGGAGTGGTGACAAGGTGATAAAATATTGTAAGTACTTATGAAATATTTACTAGTCTAACATGCTGTGTATGTGTATGTATGAATGAGGGTGTGTGTGTGTGTGTGTGAGAGGGTGTGTGTGAGTGTGTGTGTGTGTGTGTGTGTGTGTGTGTGTGTGTGTGAATGTGTGAGGGTGAGTGTGTGTGAGTGTGGGTGTGTGAGTGTGAGTGTGTGTATGACTGGTTTGGGTGAATTTACACGCTACTCGTTGTAGCAAAGTTGTTATCCATTGTAACAAGTAGATTCTCAGTGTCATCATAAGAGAGGGATTTAAGGTACTCTGTTACTTTTCTTTTACATTCGTAGGAGGCAAGATGGAAAAAGGGGAATATTTTCTTTAAGCATTTCTATTTTTCATTATCATTTTCATTTTCTATTTTAAGCTTAGATATGTACTTATTGAGGGATAAACTTTTTTGATTGAGTCAGGAGTTGACAGACACATAGACAGACATACACAAACACATACACCCTAACAGACAAACATAAATTGGGTTAAAAATAATACACACATAGCTAATACAGGTTGGCAGCAAATTGAAGAAAAAAAATGCTGATAACAAAATGTTTAAAAATGATGGCGGGTCAGTAGGTAGTGTTCTTCGCATGTCTCTATAACAAATTAGTTCATAATATAAGGGGCAATAATGTTACAACGTTGTGGCTCATGTTCGTAAGTAGGTACTTAAACCTCGCATTCTCAACAAGTCTGTGAGTTATTAAATTTTCTTTGTAACGTTAGGTTATTTGATTAAAAACACGAGTAAAATAATCTAAACCAACTAAAACTAGGTAACACTGTATAAAAGGAAAATCTGTAGAAGAATATTTAAACTTGCAAAAGTTAACTGGAATAAGATTATTAGCTCTCAGTTTCTCCATCAGCGCTTCGACTAATGTATTATTAAATCCTCGCTGTTGCTTGTTCAGAGCCAGCGGGTTGAGTACATACAATGTATAGCTAATTGAATCAATAACTGGCTGAATAGCGATAAAGGCGCGAATGGGACGCGGTTAGGCGGTAGAGTAGAAATAAATTACAGGTGGATCCTCAATGGAGAGTTCCAAGGTCCGATCCTAAAAAAACTTCAGCTCTTGCATCTACGTAATGAGATGAGTTTTGTCGAAATTTAATTTTTGAGTCGAGTTTATAATACCTATATACAGTGTCCAGTGGCACTTTTTCTCACACTTAGTAGATGGGTGAAGTGACCATCCCAAGCATATAAGAAAAAAAGTAAGATGTAGACAAATACATGGCTTACTATGTCCCACACAATGAGAAAGATCGGGCATGATCACCACGTGTGTCCTCTACAGATTGGCGCGTATTTCTTACCAAAAAACAATAATAATAATTGCAACACGCAATGTATTCTAAACATCGGCACCTCAAGCGAAAGTAGCATAAACTTAATATGCGAACGCTTGCGGAATATGACTTCTGTGCGTTACAAGTCCATTGCGAGATAAAATAACCAAAAAAACCAGAATCATTTACTAGCAATAAAAACGAAAAAGTTCTGTGTTTTGGTGTCTAGTACGCGTGCCTTTCGGGTCTGTCGGCAGTCTTTTAACACCCTGCATAATACAGATACCGATAATCCTACAATGGGTTGTGCAACCTCCAAGCTAATTATTACGAGTATGTTTTGCATCTGGGTGAGCAGCGCATGTTAGGCCGTGACGTTGATTCCTGAGGCGCGGTTTCGAATGTGAGGGAAATAGTTTGTAGTTCGCATTGTGTGGCGCGTCCTCGGAGATGGTTCGCAAGTTCGCAACCGGCCGCAGTCTCGCGCTCTGACAACAACGGACCATCACTGGGCACAATGAGAGCGGAAAATCACTATAACGCGTGCGGCGGAGGCGGGGGCAGTAACAATACGGCTTTATTGTCTACTCGCGGGTAAATGCGCGCTTAAGGATATTGCGATGGTCAAATTAAATTTTCTTTCTGAAATAATTTTCCTGCTTGGCGGCTCCCGGAGTGCCGCACCGGGATTAAATTAAAAAAGAGCTGCGCGTAATTGTGGATGCATTTGTACGAGCTCCGGCGAGGAGACGCGGCGCTGCTTCGCCTAAATATACGACGGCCGCCGAAGGCTATCAGGCGACCCGGATTCAGATTAAGTCAATAGAAAAAGTAGAGCTAATAAAAAGAACCGTTTGTCCAAAAAATCTGTGCTTCTCCGCCCGCGACTATCGCGCGCCACATAATTTATACGGCAATAAAAGTTTTAAATGCGCGCCCGTCCCCCGCGCTCTACCTCTATCCCGCAAGCGCACGATAACGTAAAGAGGCATTAAACACGTCTTATACTCCTGAGAGTACTTTTTTCGCGTGAGGAATGCTAAGTAAAGGTGGGATTGAGCATGACAAACGATCGCTTCAATGGCTCGCGAGATTTATGTAACTACACCGCCGAGCTTACAGACCTGCGGGGCGGGCGGCGCGGGGCGGGGCGGGGCGGGCGGGGGTCGCCGGACCGGGGCTGCAGCCCGGAGCAAATTGAACATAATATCCACCACTTTATAAGCAGCTACACTTGTAAGCCGCAACCGCAGACAAGACAGACACACAATAGAACAAAGAGATCGTAATCATTGACCTAGATTCTGATTAATCCGAAACCACACTATGTGCTCGTGTAGATACCTAACTAAACGGTACGTGTTACCTAGCATGGTGTCGTTACAATGTGCTATTGAATGCTTGGATCTCTCCTGTACACATTCAAATCTATTCAAATTCAAAGTATATTACGTTTCGATTCAAACTCTATATCAAACCAAGTCCAAGTATTGAAAATATTATCCTCGATTCTCTTTACAATTATTATTTTCCAAGAAAACGATCCGTAGCTAGTTTAGTCCAATAACTCTCATTATAATAATATACTTGTTTACTGCACAGTGAATAAAAATATGTGACGTTGAATGTCGTGAAAAAAATAAATGCCAAGTTTCTCCCTTTCGTCTCAGAGAGAACGGATCTCTTCCACGAATGAGACGGTCTCCCGTGTCTTCACCTTCGGTCCCTATCGAACCAATCGACACGCCATTGCGTTACAAACTTAAGCCCCAGATCATACGGATAGAAATCCCATCAGTTTGAGAGGATCTTTCTTTAGCAAGTTGCCAAACCACCCAGCGCATGTTGGCTCGTGTTGGCGAGCCAGCCCGTTGTGTGCGCGCGGCCGAGCGGCGCTGATACCGATGGAGCCCGAAGGGCAGTACGGGCACGCGCCGGCTAATCCGCCGCTGATGACCCAGACCCGATATGATGGATCGCCTCTCCACACCAGGGGCCTTTAGCCTGTAATGCAATGGCGTGTCGATGGCGTCCCAGCAGAAGGACAAAACCGGGGTTTCCTCACTTTTTTCCTACAACCAGAGAATTAGAATCAGAATATTCTTTGCTGTACTACAAACACATTAAAAGGACCGACATCTATATATATAAAAGGCTTAGGTTGACTGACTCATCACGCTACAGCCCAAACGGCTGAACCTATAAGTATGAAATTTGGACAAAAGTTGCGGTATATGGTGGAGGGTTCATTTAAGAAGCGATTTTTTTTTATTTAACCCTTAAGTGGGTCAAAATAGGGCTGAAAGTGTGTATGGGAAAAAATTTTTTTTTTGTCTTTTGTTCTTAAATCTTGATTTTTTGTACTTTTTTTTTTAAATGACTTGACACCTATTTCAGATTTTTTCTCATTTCTATGTTCTTAAGGGTTAAAATGGGTGCCAAAGTTTTTCGATTTTTTTCACCAGTTACGATCAATGCTGGAACAAAACCGCTAATGCCACAACAGTGAAAATTTTACAATAATTGTAATTTGTGGACACGCTACGGGTTAAGACAGATTTACTTCAAGTTTAACCCTTAAGGCGGTAAAAATGGGGTCCAAAGTTTGTATGAAAAAAAAAATTTTTTTGTCCGGATTTACTTGCAACTAAGAATTCGTATATTAAATTTAAAAAAAAATAACACCTGTTTTAGCTTTTTTCTAATTTTAGCCGTTTAAGGGTTAAACGAGGTTGAAATGTATGAATATTTTTCGTGATGTAGTGTTAACGTCGGGCCCAAACCATTTAAGCTACAACTATGAAATTGAAACTGCAGTAGCGTTTTGTAGCAAAACTACCCACCATGAAGAAACAAATATAATTTTAACCCTTCAAATGCCCAAACCGGGGTTCAAAGTTTGTATGAAATACAATTTTTTTTTGGTCCGATTTACTTGAAACTTAGTATTTGTATATTAAATAAGAATCAATTAAACACGTGTTTCAGCGTTTTTCAAAATTCTGCCCACTAAAGGGTTAAAAGGGGTAGAAAAGTTTGAAGATTTTTCCTGATTTAGTATCAATGCCAGGCCTAAACCATTAAAGCTACAACTATGAAATTGAAACTGCAGAAGTGTTTTGTGGCAAAACTACCTACCATGGAAAAAAGAATATAATTTTAACCCTTCAAATGCTCAAACCAGGGTTCAAAGTTTGTATGAAATAAATTTTTTTTTTGGTCCGATTTACTTGAAATTAAGTATTCGTATATTAAATTAGAAAAAATCAAACACGTGTTTCAGCGTTTTTCTCATTTCAGCCAATGAAGGGTTAAAATGGGTGTAAACGTTGAAGTTTTTTTTCCTGATGTAGTAGCAATGCTGGGCCCAAACCATTGAAGCTACAACTTTGAAATTGAATGTGCAGTTGCATTTTATAGCATTACTACCCACTATCAAGAAAAAAAAATAATTTTAACCCTTCAAATGCCCAAACCGGGGTTCAAAGTTTGTATGAAATAAAAAATTTTTTTCGTCCGATTTACTTGAAACTTAGTATTTGTATATTAAATAAGAAACCATTAAACACGTGTTTCAGGGTATTTCAATTTTCTGTCCACAAAAGGGTTAAAAGGGGTAGAAAAGTTTGAAGATTTTTCCTGATGTAGTATCAATGCCAGGCCTAAACCATTAAAGCTACAACTATGAAATTGAAACTGCAGTAGTGTTTTGTGGCAAAACTACCTACCATGGAAAAAATAATATAATTTTAACCCTTCAAATGCCCAAACCGGGGTTCAAAGTTTGTATGAAATAAAATTTTTTTTTGGTCCGATTTACTTGAAACTAAGTATTCGTATACTAAATCAGAAATAATTAAACACGTGTTTCAGCATTTTTCTCATTTCAGCGAATTAAGGGTTAAGATGGGTGGAAACGTTGAAGATTTTTCCCTGATATAGTAGCAATGCTGGGTCCAAACCATTTAAGTTACAACTTTGAAATTTGAACTACAGTTGCGTTTTATAGCAAAACTACCAACCATAACGAAAAAAGTAATAATGTTAACCCTTGAAATGCCCAAACCGGGGCTAAAAGTTTGTATGAAATACATTTTTTTTTGTCTGATATACTTGAAACTAAGTATTCGTATGCTAAATCAGAAATAATCAAACACGTGTTTCAGCATTTTTTTCAGCGAATGAAGGGTTAAAATGGGTGGAAACTTTGAATATTTTTCCCTGATGTAGTAGCAATGCTGGGCCCAACCCATTTAAGTTACAACTTTGACAAAACTACAGTTTCGTTTTATAGCAAAACTACCAACCATGAAGAAAAAAGTAATAATGTTAACCCTAAAACGGCCAAAACGGGGTTCAAAATTTGTATGAAATTATCATTTTATTGGGTCAGATTAACTTGAAACTAAGTAGGTAGTCGTGTATTAAATCAGAAATAATAATTAAACACATGTTTCAGCGTCAAAAAGGGTGGAAACATTTTAAGAGTTTTCCTGTTGTAGTATCAATAACAATGCCGGAACCATTAAAGCTACAACTATTCAAAGAACATTTCATTTTATAGCAAATCTACTAAGCATGAAGAAAACAATAATAATGATTCACCTAAAACGGCCAAAAAGGTTCAAAGTATGTTTTTTTTTTTTGTTGGATTCATTTGATCTTTACCAATTTGGTCACACACATACACAACATTATACACTTCCACGCTGAAACTGCACGACGGATTTGGATGACATTTGGAATAGAGATAGCTTACAAAAATACACACCCAGGACTCTATTCATGCTAATTTGATAATGGTGAAAGATGTACCCAGGCAACTTCTTATAAGTCTTCGCGGACGAAGTCGCGGGCGAAAAGCTAGTCATTAATAAATCGTAATTAAAGCCGTCAACTGGGAGCCCATTTTGGCACCATTGCGTTACAGGCTAAGGCCCCAGTGTTATGTGCTACGATACACTACTACTTCTCATTAGGTACCTACTTGCGAAACTAATGGTGTTCCATCACGAGGAAATCTGTAATTGATTGACCATTAAGTTGTGGCCGAATACAGAGGAAGAGGCTTGTAATTTCTCACCAGTGTCCACCTTGTATGATTATCACTGGGTGCTTATTACGACTCCCCGCCTGTCCCATGTTTGCTTATTTAACAACATCAAAAAGCAAAAGTAACGCTCAAACTTTCCACAAGAATAAGCTGGTAAATCCTGTGTTGGCCGGCTGTGTCATTGAAATCAGTTTCTATGGAAACAAAATTGAATACTCCCGCACAGGCAGGAACAATCGGGAAAGACATTAATAAACGTGAAAGCAAGCGAAATCCTCTGAAACTATCTGTAATTGAATGGAGAGATTGTAAAAAGACAGCTGTGTGTCGGCGGGAGGTGCGGCCGGCGCTTTCAATTCTTCAATTATATTACAGAGCGAGCGGGGCGGGCGGAGCCGCGCGCGGGCGCTAGCGACACGCTGCGCTATTGAAAAAGAGTGGAAAGAATTGTCTCCGTCCTGCACCACTGAGGTTTAACCACCACTTCTGTTCTCCGAACACTGATAAATACTAAAGTAATCGGGCCACGAGACTACGTACCGAGGAGAACGTACCGAGACGGGATTTATTTCGAACACACATAGGTATTCCGCCTGCGAGTACCTGTGTAACGACCTTCTAATGCTGGAGAACGGGTAAGTAGATCCATTAAACAATAATTGAGTACCTACCAACCACGCGTGCCTAGTTGCCTACCGATGCTTAGCGAATTCATGCGTACAGTTATAACTCATGAATAACGTGTTCTCTATTTCTTCGGGTACCTAACTATTGTTTTACCTTCTATTTATTACAACCTCGGACACTCAAGCTGCCTCACATTGATTTCTATAATAGAAAGCTTTACTGTGTTGCAAAATGTATTCAACTGAGAAACATTTATACACCGGTGATAGGATCTCAACTTCCGCTATTACCATCATACTGCCCGGAAATGGCAAATAAACGCCTCATCGCAATAAATCGCTTTATAACTTAGAGAAAAATAAACAAGCCTTTGTGGCAAAACTAATTTGCGTCTCGTTTCATTTCAACTTATAAACAGTCCGACATTTTGTAAAACAAGATCCTTACTCTCCGAACTAGCTGGAAACGGTTGATTAAATTTCAACGAGATGATCTAGCTGGGGGCGACACTCGTCAGACTATAATGTCTCGGTGTAGGATTACCACTGCGTCATTAAAGTCATGAAAGAAGCCGGACATTTGCAAATATACAGAATATTTAATGCTTTGCAAAAAAATGGTATTAAAAACTAGATACTATAGTAGAACAAATCAGAATTCATGGTTAGGGTAGCCCGATCCATCCTGATGACTAGATGTTTATAATTTTCCCGGCAAGGTACGCAAAGCAAAGCAAAAGAGGAGGATAAAAGAAAAGAATGATATAGTTCATTTCCTTCACTGAACTAGTTCACTCTTTTATTTCACAGTTCATTTATAGTTCACAGCTCATTCATAGTTCATAGTTCATTCATAGTTCATTCACAGTTCATTCACAGTTCATTCATAGTTCACAGTTCATTCATAGTTCACAGCTCATTCATAGTTCATAGCTCAGTAGTTCGTTCACGTATCTTTTGACTCACGGTAGTCCGCGAATGACAAAGGTGACAAAGCCGAGACACATCAGTTACAGAATTTTGGTCCTTAGTGTGGTAGATTTAAGAATGTTTCTTGAAGAATGAACTACGTGGACTAGAATGAATGTGATATGTAAAGATTTACAGAATTTTGGTTCTTAGCGTGGTAGATTTAAGAATGTTTCTTGAAGAATGAACTACGTGGACTAGAGTGAATGTGATATGTAAAGATTGGTAGTGAATGAATGAATGAATGGTTTCATATAACGAATGCATTCAATCGAAGCATTCATTCGCGATCTACACACCTCTATAGAGTTCAGCAGCGTATCTTAAGTGTTGCTAACTGCTACGATAGGCCCGAAATTCCGGATCTCGCTTTCCAACTGTATGCGTTTGATATGTGGATTCGGCCTTCGATCGCCGATACCGTCTTCTAAATTTCCAGAAGAAGCCGAACATGCTTATCCCAACAAATTGTGTTGGTTGGTGCCCCTACCCACGAGTGGCTGGCTGGACGGGGACCGGGCAGCGCGCCAGCCAGCCTCTCTCTACGTGATTACTTTATAAACAAACAACTAAGCGACAGGAGGAACACTCGCCCAGTGGCATAAACACACTTCACGATGTACCTGCGCAATAGTTTGAACGGCTTGAGAACAGGTACGGCTCTAGGAATCAGGTCGGTCAAAAATTCAGTCCGAATATCACAAAAAATATTAATGATCGATTTTCACGTTTTTTCAAGATTAGCACAAAAAAATCACTAGTAATTCTTCACCGTCTATCACCCATTGTAGTCCTAAAATAAAGACTTTGACCAATACTGTCGGCTGGTCGCTTTCCGCCTGAGCGTCGCGTTTCCCTGCAGCGCGTTTAATTTCGTCAAAATCTGCACCGTAGTAGCAGATGGGTGAAGTGACATTCAGATGCAAAATTTCATGCTGCGTGTTCTATGAATAAAGTTTCCTCAACCTGCCTAATCCTCATAAAATAACCTAGTCTTTTTGTGGAGCCAACCCAAGTAACATTTTAGGTTTTAGAAAGGTTGTGAACAGGTTCTAGAACCTTTGTATGGAAATCTGCTCGTAAGTCTTATAACTCTCAATAAAGTTATATTAACCTTGTAATTACCTTCTGAGTGCCAAAAGGGCCCCGGTTTTAGAACCTTTCTGAGAGCTACAGCACAACCTATAGCTCAAATCCAGAACCTTTCCAATACTTGCATAGAACCTAAATATAACCTTCACAACCTTAATTTAACGTTACTATAACCTTGCAAGACAACTTATAAGTTCTAAATAAGTCTTGGATGTAACTCTATGACAACTTAAAACCTTTTTGATGGATATGAATAAATACCTTTCCAGGACTTTCAAGTTTTAAATAGCTTCTGTTTAAGATTTTTTACACAGATTCAAATACTTATTTACAATGGCGTCATTCCTTTGTCGTTAGGCCAACTTTCAAAATGGCTAGATAAACAATATTCATAAAAATAATATTATGTAGCTTGGTTAAGTCAGGAAATAATGAAAATATAGTGCGGTTGGCACTTTATCGTGAAACTTTACGATAATAGTGCTGAATACAACACGGGCCTTTCGTAAATTAAACTTTTCGAAGATTTTTTAATGAAATAAAAATTAAATATTTGGTGGTTGGTGGTAAGTCACATCAGAAATCGATCTACTATTCATATAAAAAATATATATTATAAATCGTGTAGCACATGGTATTTGATTACCCTTTATTTAATTAAAATATTGGATTTCTTTAGCTTTTTTTTTCATTTTATAATATTAAATATGGCTGCCGTTAGGAAATTACTTGAAAGCATTATTTTTTACCTTTTCAGAACTGTAACAGCTAAGAGCGCTTAATTTTTTCCAAAATAAGAGCTGAAGGTAATCTCGCGGAGCTACCCCAAACGACAAGGCTGTTTTCAACGCTTCAAGGTTATTACCAGGAGTTGTCCAAGACTTGCCAGTCGCGAAAATCACCACTGAGCAAAATTTGTTGCTTTTAAGTTTTGGTTGTAAGGAGGACATGCGATTGACCTACGTTCAACAAACAGCTACAGGCTGCTCTAAGAGTGCAAACATGGAAGTGTGCAAATAGTGACTATTCATAAATTATAATAAAACGTTAATAACTGGCCAAGTGCGACTTGGACTCGTGCACTGAGGGTTCCGTATCGTAACAAAAATGACAAAAAAAAACTAGCCATAAAGACCCTCGGTGCGTGAGTGCCACTTGGCCGTTTTTAAAACTATTTGTTGTTATACTATAAAGTAAGCTCTATAATACAAAGTTTGATGCTAATAATATTATTATGTATTAGCGTTTTTGCAAAAGTATAAAAACACGTTTGTGGTATATGGACCTCCCTTATTTGTCATTATTATTTGTTATTGTGTCCTCCATTATTACACAAATACATTCTGTGAAAGTTTGTATTTGTATTTTGGTTTAGTGTGAAAAATGTTTTGATACTATATAGGTAAAAAACCTTTATAAAAACATCTATTTCATATAATAGAAAAACATACATAAGTATAAATCCAATATGTACACACGACAGCACGTCAGACTGTACATTTTAGTTGCAAAATCGCCCGTAACGCAACCGAGTAGAGTGCTAGCGTGTAAAGGTCGACGTGCTGTCGTGTGTACATAATATCTTGAATACCTAGCTTTCTATTAGTCTCGCTAAAAGAAAATAAAAAATGGCTTCACCTATTTAAAGGAACAGCTGAAAATGACAAAAAATAAATAGCGGAATCGAACTGATACGAAGTTCATATAGTAAACTACAGGGTGCACTCTAAGGGTGGTATTCATGAACGATACTTAAACTGAGATCAAAATGGAACTCTGTTTAAACTTAATTTAAAGTGAGATCAGTTTTGAACTTACTTTAAACTGATTTCAAAACTGATTTCAAAACTGATCTCTGTTTAAACTAAGTTCAGCGAGATCAATTTTGAACTTACTTTAAATTGAGTTCAAAATTGATATTCGAATCGAATCGAATCGAATCCAATCGAATCGAATCGAATCGAATCGAAATGAATTAAATCGAATCGAATCGAATCGAATTGAATCGAATCGAATCGAATCGTAACGAAACGAATCAAATCGAATCAAACTAAACGAAACGAAACGAATCGAATCGAATCTAATCGAATCGAATCGAATCGAATCTAATCTAATCGAATCGAATCGAAACGAAACGAAACGAATCGAATCGAAATTAATTGAATCGAATCGAATCGAATCGAAACGAAACGAAACGAATCGAATCGTAACGACGCGAATCGAAATGAATTGAATCGAATCGAAATTAATTGAAACGAATCGAATCGAAATGAATTGAATCGAACCGAATCGAATTGAATTGAATTGAATCGAATCGAATCTAATCGAATCGAATCGAATCAAAACAAATCAAATCAAATCAAATCAAATCGAATCGAAACGAAACGAAACGAATCGAGACGAAACGAAACGAAACGAAATTAATCGAATCTAATCGAAACGAATCGAATCGAAATGAATTGAATCGAAATGAATTGAATCGAATCGAAATTAATTGAATCGAATCGAAACGAATCGAAACGAAACGAAACGAATCGAATCGAATCGATTCGAAACGAAACGAAACGAAACGAATCGAATCGAATCGAATCGAATCGAATCGAATCAAATCGAATCGAATCGAATCGGCTATTGCTAGATTCATGGTACGGTCGGCCACAATCTCAGATACCCCATGGCAGCTCTTATCGCGCGCGGCATAAGGGCGCCAATCGAACAAAAAGGGGTATCTGAGACTGGCCGACTGTACACATGGTATGACAGCACGTCAAACTGTACACTTTTGTTGTAAAATCGCCCGTAACGTAACCCAGCAAAGTGCTAGCGTGTAAGGGTCGACGTGCTGTCGTATGTACTGATTCAAGTATCAAAACTTTAACTGCCCATATCTCCTAAACGCCTAATGCTAGACCCATGTTTGTGGTACTCTAAAAAAAGGGCTCGACGAGCTCTACCTGATGAAAAAACAAAAATAATAAAAAAGAAGTATCAAAACTTTAACTGCCCATATCTCCTAAACTGCTAATGCTAGACCCATGTTTATGGTACTCTAAAAAGGGCTCGACAAGCTCTACCTGATGAAAAAACAAAAATAATAAAAAGTAAGTATCGAAACTTTAACTGCCCATATCTCCTAAACGGCTAATGCCAGACTATAGGACTAGAGTACCATAAACATGGGTCTAGCATTAGCAGTTTAGAAGATATGGGCAGTTAAAGTTTTGATACTTCTTTGATACTTCTTTTTTATTATTTTTGTTTTTTCATCAGGTAGAGCTCGTCGAGCCCTTTTTTAGAGTACACACGACAGCACGTCGACCTTTACACGCTAGCACTCTACTCAGTTACGTGACGGGCGACTTTACAACAAAAGTGTACACTCTTACGTGCTGTCGTGTGTACCATAAACATGGGTCTAGCATTAGCCGTTTAGGAGATATGGGCAGATAAAGATTTGATACTTATTTTTTATTATTTTTGTTTCTTTCATCAGGTAGAGCTCGTCGAGTCCTTTTTTTTTAGAGTACGATAAACATGGGTCTAGCATTAGCCGTTTAGGAGATATGGGCAGTTAAAGTTTTGATACTTGAATCAGTACATACGACAGCACGTCGACCCTTACACGCTAGCACTTTGCTGGGTTACGTTACGGGTGATTTTACAACAAAAGTGTACAGTCTGATGTGCTGTCATACCATGTGTACAGTCGGCCACAGTCTCAGATACCCCTTTTTGTTCGATTGGCGCCCTTATGCCGCGCGCGATAAGAGCTGCCATGGGGTATCTGAGATTGTGGCCGACCGTACCATGAATCTAGCAATAGCCGATTCGATTCGATTTGATTCGATTCGATTCGATTCGATTCGTTTCGTTTCGTTTCGATTCGATGCGTTTCGATTCGATTCAATTAATTTCGATTTGATTCGATTCGATTAAATTCATTTCGATTCAATTCATTTCGATTCGATTCGTTTCGATTAGATTCGATTAGTTTCGTTTCGTTTCGTTTCGATTTGTTTAGTTTCGTTTCGATTCGATTTGATTTGATTCGATTCGATTCGATTCGATTCGATTCGATTCAATTCGATTCGATTCGATTCGAACCGATTCGATTCGATTCGATTCAATTAATTTCGATTCGATTCGTTTCGTTTCGTTTCGATTCGATTCGATTAGATTCGATTCGATTGTAAAGTTCAAAACTGATCTCACTTTAAATTAAGTTTAAACAGAGTTCCATTTTGATCTCAGTTTAAGTATCGTTCATGAATACCACCCTTAGTCAATAGCGGAACTTTAAGTAGGCTGTCTACTGATCAATACAAACAACTTGTAAGAGGTGGCGGCAAAAATGGAGCGAAAAAAAAATCAGCTGTTTCATACATTTGGCGCAGTACTGCATTGACCTTTTGTATAGAACAGCTGACATTTTTGTCACTCGATTTTTTTCGCCACCTAGTGCAAGTTGTTTGTATTGATCAGTAGATAGCCTACTTAAAGTTCCGCTATCGACTTAAAGTGCACCCTGTAGTAAATAATAAAAAGAATAAACACTTACAGTTGCATTAATCATTCATAACAATTTTTTACGCACTTAACACTTAGAATTTCCACTTTTTTTTGTATCACCCTGTGTCGGTTCATTTTTTAAGACGCGTAAGCTTACAGATCACAATGTATGCTTTGAAGTCGCGGAGACAACTGTCGAGTTTTGAGGATGCCTCTTAAGCTTTAAAATATTTCTGTAAGACTTGAATAATGCCTTCATCTCAAAACAACAGCTTACTGGTTTTGTTTTTTACCACACAGTCCTAGTTTGTTTGCCTAGACAACTCTGATCTAACCTATAAGTTGTAGATAGGTTTTCGAAACTACTTATAAGCAATTTCAACATTTCAAAACCTTAAGGTAATATCAAGGTTAAAAATTAAACCTTTAGATCTCACATAAGTTAAATGATAGCCTTTCCAGAACCTTATCAGTAGCTTACGACAACTATAAGATCCTGGGGCTGTAAGCTCTTGAAATACAAGTCAGCATAACGTTAACGTTAACTCTTGTCAACAACTTCAAGGTTGTAACAATAAACTATTAGTTTTAGGACTTAGTAATCATTCTCAAATACTAAATATAACCAACTAGCAAATCATTAACCTTTCTACAACCCCTCTAAAACCTAGAGGCAATTTTTACAACCTAGGCCCAAATGAAATGTTACTTGGGAATTCAATTCAATTTATGTTACCAAAAATTAAACAATCACATAGTTTGCGGTGGTTACTAGACATGTCTGTGGGGTGGTAGCCAAAGAGGAAATTAATAGTAAAACTCATATTTGTAGCTTTGCATTTTTTTTATAGTTAGCCTGGATAGTGTCCCACTGCTGGGCAAATGCCTTCCCTCCTGTCTTCCACGCATCTCTATCCTGTGCCATCTCTGGCCATCAGGCCAAGAACTTGTGTAGGTCATCCCGCCATCGTCGCCTAGGCCTGCCGCGCCTTCGTTGTCCGTCATGTGGGACCCAGTCGGTGGCGATCTTGGCCCACCTATCTTGGCTCATGCGGCACTCTTGCTTTGCTTTATTTACAAATAATTAGATTCTTATTTTTGCCCTATATCTTGGTGAAATCCGGAGTCTGGCCCCCTAGAGCCGCGCCTGCTCCGACAAGCGCTCAGTCACAGCGGCGATGCGCGGTCGTTAGCGATGCAGTCCGGTTGATCCATCACGCTCCTAAGCTTTTAATTAAAGCGACCCCGCCCCCTCTCTAGCGTTTAATACGTTTTAAACCAAATAGCTCAAGGATTGTGAATCTTGTTCTATTGGGCTTTATCTTTTTGAAGTGGTTGCTAAGATGACCGTCATGCGACATTTGAATCCAAGGTTGAACCACGTTGCTCGTGACAGGGACAGATATGTCTCTATGAGCTATTCTTCGCCTTAAAACTGTACCAATAAAACACAACGAATGCCGATGTTATCGAAAAAAATATATATTGAACTATTCTTCGCTTATGAGGGCTAACGTTTTAGTGCTCACTAGTTGGCGCCACTGTCGAGTAAGGTCACGAAGTATAGCCTTTAAAGTTAATTATTCTGGACGTAAAAAAAAGTTTACTTGCATAAAAATCATATTTATTACCTACCTTAAAACTCTACCAAATAAACCACATCAAGCAAGCCACGTACAGTTCACAAAAAAAATAGGACTAAATTTTCCAAAAGATAAAACTGTTTCAAAGCAGTGGTTTTTTGAAACGAAATTTTTTTTAAGTCCGCCTTTGAACCTCATTATCTCGAAAGCCGTTGATTTCCCAGGCATAGTTCCTTGGGAAAAATGTTTGTTACGATGAGGACGGTTGGACGGCGGTAGGTGGTTTCCCGCTTTGTTGGAGGTCTTTTAACACCCCGTATATTGTACGTTACTATGAGACTAGAGTTTAGAGGGACGGGTGTCTTACTCGACGCAGATTTGTTTCTTTATGTAGCACTAGAGGTTTTACCCCCTCTCTCTCTTTCGCTGGTAAGTTATATAGTCGAGTAATGAACGAAACGAGTGACAAAGCTGTAGACGGAGCTCGTAAGGACGAACAACTAAAACAGATGGAAAGCTTGGGCTTTATTTAGTTCTATAAAGATTTTTAAAGGGTTAAAAAATTCGCTCGGGACAGGTTTTGAACCCGCAACCTCTTTCCGTGTAGGCGAGCTACCGAGCGAATTTTTCAACCCTATAAAATTCTTTCACGGGTTAGTGCTTTATAAAATACAAAAAGTTTATTTAGTTTTGTAACACATTGTATCAATCACCGTTTTCTACAAAACTACGTCAACTACGAGTATTTTTGGTATGCTGTGTGTGACATCTCCACCCCTGACATGTCGAACTGTTTAGATCTTTCGATAGATCATTGTTAACAGGGGCTATATACAGGGTGTTAAAAGACCGCCGACAGACCCGAAAGGTACGCATACTAGACACCAAAACATAGTACTTTTTCGATAAATTATTGCCGGGAAATGATTTTGGTTTTTTAGGTTATAATTTTGGAAAATATTTTATCACGCAATGGAAGTGTAACGCAGAGAAGTTATATTGCACAAGCGTTGACATAAAGTTGTGTTACTTACGCTCGAAGTGCCGATGTTTAGAATACATTGCGGGTTGCAATTTTGACGTCGTTTTATGCAAGAAAAATTCAAAATTTTGCTATAGCTTCTTGAGAAGAAATGTTAAGTACTCGATACTGAGCAAATTTCTGCAATAAAAAAAGTTTAAAAAGTCCGACTTTGAACCTAGTTTCCCAGGTATAGTTCCATGGGCAAAAATGTTCAAGATGATGAGGACAATGCGTGGTTTCCCGCTTTGTTGGCGGTCTTTTAACACCCAGTATAACACACAAAAAAATAAAAAAATGCGTATTTAAAAGCGGCGGCAATAGACGTCTGGTAAACCTATTTAAAAGGTATAGTAAGGCCTTGTCTCAGAATGAGAGTTCGAGCTTAAACCTATTAGACAACTTAAAAAAAAATAAGACGGTCCGACATCAATTAGTGGCTTGTGTTATATCAGTGGTGAAATATATTTTTTTCAAATCGGACCAGTTTTGAGATAGGAAATTGGTGATACGAAAACTCGATTTTGTAGATTTTCTTAAGGTTGTCCCTTTTGCTCAGTATTTTCGCACGCGAGACAGCAACAGATTTTTCAACCGATTTGTCTGTACTGCTAATACGCTCTTAAGACGATCTACAAAATAAGAAGTAGGTATCCTTTTGCCACCATACATGAAAATAAGCAAAATATTGCCTTTCCAATATTTCGACTTCAAAGAAAAATATTTCTTTGGTAGAGCACCGCTTCTGTGTTGATATTAAAATTCCTAAGACATAAGTATAAGTTTACCGGAGATGCGATACAAAAACCGTAAGACTTTTTTATATTATAGGAAAAATATGTCTAGCAACCACGCACTCAAGAAATATCTTTTCAAGAGTCTATGCTGAAATAGAATAAAATAATGAAGTATCAAGCTGGCTTTAAATAGTTAAACCAATACTAATGCCACTTTACTAATGTAAGGTAGGTAGAATGCACATTAAATTAAAGTCAATCTGAATATAAAACAAGTCTCAAACAAGTCCCTCTGTGAAGTAGTAAGAGTGCTCCGGGAGCGTGTGTTATCTCTATTATTGTCATAAAGGAGCACGCTCACTTGTCGCGAACTTCACCGGGGGTAAGGCGAGGTTGGGTGTGTGTGCGGGGAGGGGGTGTACCGAATTAATTTACGTGTATTATACAAACAAAAGCGGCGATAAGGGCGAGCCGTTATTTACAAACTTCAGACAACTTTGGACGCCTGACAACGCGTGCCCCTGAATGCTGTATGGAATGGACAAATATGATGCTTCGAATAAACCTTTTGAATAAATTAATGTCACTAACTGTACAACTAAAAATGACCGGGTCTTACGTTGAAAAAAAAAAATCTATTATTGGTTTGGACCTTTGTAAAAGCGCCAATAAATATTTCTCTGTTCAAATCGAGTTTGAGAAAAAACTTTTCTTTCGCGTTTGCATTTGCAAACTATCCGATGCCTAGACTGTGTGAACGAGAAAAAGTAAACATGATAGAAGCCAACCCTGAATGACTTCATCTGTTACTAAAACGTATTTTTAAATGTTGGCTGAAACAGTACGTATGCTCTTAACAATAACAAGATAAAAAACACAGCCTAATTCAGATCTCCTTGGGTTAAATAATATAACATTGTGATTGTTGTAACTGACCAAAAACGGATAGGAACCAAAGTAAATAGAGGCCTCGTTTCTACAGACTGACAGCTGCCCGACGTCGGCTAATGAGCGCAAGTCGCTTACCGCCGGCCGCTCGGCGCTCGGCGCTCGCCGCTCGCCGCTCGCCGCCAGCCATTTCGCGACTTACCGCTCATTATTGACAACGCCTCCCAACTAAGCTTTTTTGTATTGTGACTAAGCGCTGCTCATATTGATCATTAAATAGCAGTATCAAATTCGACGGCAAGCACGTAATCATGTTTCAAGTGTAATTCCCGAGTCAATAATATAAAGTTGCGCACACAAACAGATCGGGCCTAATCACGCGCCGACGCAACTCGATTATAAGGGTCGCGCCTCACTAACCGCGTTACTGTTGCCTCGCTAAGTATGCACACGGCCTAATTGCCGCGTACATTCGGCCCCAGCTCGTTAGTGTTGTTTTAAATCTAATTGCTTAATGTGTGCACTTTGTTTAGCGTCCTCCCGCAGCCTCGAGGATAATCAGCGCTGTGATTGTATGTGACCTCAACCCCTCAAGTCTATTTCATTACCGCAGGCGCAGAATGCCTAAATCAGTCAAAAAACTAAATCATTATTGTGTTTGGCACTTCAGCCATCCAGCAGAATCAATCTTTTATCTTATTCATTAGTCTGGAAGTCAATCAAACTCATTGTTTTAGTATCTGAACCTTTAAGCTTCTTAGGGATTTCTATGAATAATAAAGACCCTGGATTTTTTGCTCTCGCTGAGGTTCAATAGTTAATAGGCACGCACAACCTTCCATTCTGAGGACTAGCCGGGACCCGGCGGCGGTTCGAGAAAAAAAATCTTTACAAAACGTATACATTTAGTGAAAGAAGATCCAATTGAATCGAATTAGGCCATTCTGGGGCAGAGTCTTTTTTATCTGTGTTCTAACGCGCTCGCGAGACGAATACGAAATGGCTCGTTAATAAAGGAGGGCTCAACCCTGCCTCGCGCTCGCCCGCACTCCGCAGTCCGCACAATCTGCTGAAAGAGAACCCGTCGGTTGACACTCGACAGCGACTGCCGTAAGCTGGGGCCGTAGCCTGTAACTCAATGGCGTGTCGATGGCGTCTCAGTAGAAGGACACAACCGGGGTTTCCTCGTTTTTCTAATGCAACCAGCGAACTAGGTAATCCTCTAGAATTAGGATCAGAATATTATTTGCTGTACTAACCACTTACGTGTACGCGCGCAAAATACCCTAGACCACTAAATTTACCTTGCGCAAAACAATAAAAGGACCGACAGCATTAAAATCGTAATTGAAGCCGTCTACTGGGAGCCCATTTTGGCACGATAATGTTACAGACTAAGGCCCCTGTTTAACGACTCTACAAACTTGTTTCATCTCGTGTGAACTGCGAGTGTTGCAGCGTAATGGGGATACAGACAGCGACACTCGCGCTGAGCCGCCTCACTTCAACGGGCCAAGAGCAAGGAAACTGTAGTCCCTTTCCCACGGGCAGCGGCCCCACTGTACGCGGGTAAACACGGACAAATTAGCGAACGACTCCGTTAGGGGCAGATTGGTTTCCAGAAGATATTCCTAATCAAATGTATCAACCCTTAATGAGACGTCTCACCCCCGCGCCCCCGCGCCCCCGCGCCCTCAAGACGAGCGGTAATCTGTTTAGCGAAAAGTTCATCAGCACACGAGTGAAACGGTTTAAAGTAAATTAGCATGTGAACAGCGCTGTCGGCGGCTTAATAGAATGGAAACTCATTTATTCAACTCTATTACCTAGTCGGCGCTGAGCGATTTTTGTTGGAGAGAAATTCGTCGAGGCTTGTCTGCTATGGACAATGCGAAGGCTGGACTTATTTTGTTTGAGAGTATTTGAAACAAATTGTTACATTTTCTTTATTGAATGTTGCAACAGAATTAGAAAAAAATAAGAACCACGAAAAAGGGAAAAAGGCCTATACCCAACAGTGGGCAGAGGTGGGCTGACGATGAAATACCTCGAAACCATAATGCATCATCACGTCTTATTCCCCAAAGCCTTGTTATCTGCCAACTATAGATAAAATAATAAAAGAAACTACTGAACTCATTGAATTAACAGCCCAAACCGTCAGTCGACTTAAATAAATAGCTCTTTCATTCGTATTTGCCCATAAAAATAGCAGTAAAAATGACGGCAGTTTTCAAAACTATCTCGCAGCCCATTCGCTGCTAAACAAAGTTTGCGCCGTGGAGGAGGTGGCTATAAATCATAGGTAGGTGTCCTTTTGGGTTTTTATATATATGAAAATTGCAGGATTCACCGGTTTTTTCTAAAATTCTGTTTTGAATGGGAAATTAGATAAGATTTTTCTTTTAAAACCAAGTACTTAGTACTTACTTGTCTCTCTCTAGCCGCTAGGCTAGACTATCTAGGAGGTGGAAATAAATCATCGTCGAAACCGTACTAGCAAATCCAGTTGTTGAACTATGGACGGACGTGATAGCAAGCCCCACACACACTCATGCACGCATTTTGCAGATGTATCACAAATTGGCTCCGAAACTTGAAGCCTTCGCTAAGTTTTATAATTAGAGCGGATCCGAGTATCGAGACGATCTCTACCCAAAAAGCAAAGTTTAACTTTTCCACTAAAAGTGATTGAAACCTCCTTTCGAAGGCATTCAATATTCTACCTTTGTTCTTCGCCGAGTTACATAATAAAATTACCGCGCCCGGACCTTTATTATAAAAGCGATCCTCAATCAGGAGGCTCCGTGATTAATTGATATTGATAGCCGCGGAGGTACTCCCACTCATTTACATTCTTTTCAGCAGCCTTTTTTCCGTCGAAAAGATAAATAAGGGGACCTTAAATTGTGCTCTCAACTGAAGTGCGGTTGTGTTAACACAGTCGTATTGTCTGGACATTTTGCTACAAAATCAGGCCCGAATCAGGGAAACTCACTTATTTTTATAGGATCGCCACTCGAGCAGGCGAGCGGCGGGCGGCGGCGGCGGCGGCGGGGAGATGCTGTTTATTTTCTTCCAGCGCCGCGGGCTACGCTTGATGAATGCGGGGCATAATCACTGATTACTCGACTCATAATGCACTGCCCCGGGGTAATGCCCGCCATATATCTGCCGCGTCCTCCTGTCATATGGAGTTATTGTGAGGGGTAAGCACCGCGCGGCGTATTGTGACCGCGCTCCGGGCTCTCGAGGAAAACGCACCGCTTCACGTGAAATATGATTCGGAAGCGCACCCTGGCGCGCCCGCACTACCTTTCCTTTGTTGCGAGCGAAACTAAAAGTGTTTGTCGTCTGCGAATATCTCGTGACAAAATTACAACAGAGGCCGAGACAAATGGTGGATATCCGAGGAAAAAACTATTACGAAGAAGGCAGAAATAACGTACAAAGATAAACGTTGTAGAGCGTCGTCGTGACCAGAGTGTGACGCGCCGGACGCGCGGACGGAAGCAAAACTATCCATATCGCCTTCGCAAATATTGGATAACATTAGCGGGAGAAAGTTTCCTAATCCGGATATTGAAGAGCAACCCTATTGCCATTGTCGGCCGTGCGGAAGCTCGTCCGGGCTGAATAGTGATGCGGGGGGCGATTCCCGAGTGCCTCAGCCGGGCCATCCCGCCAGCCAGACAATACAGCTCGCAGTACATCCGCTATTGACCCGATAACGACCCTCCGATGTCTTACACACGACAATAAACATCAATGTTACATATTCCCCTCTCGAGAGGCGTGGGGAGGGACTTGACTATTCTCCTTTTCATATTATCTGAGAAACTATTTACAATATTGTCAGAGAACGTTGGCTCTAACCTGGCGTAGGTGATTCGTTGAGGTAAAACGGTATTAAAGCTTTTGAAGCCCCGTTTCTCAGTAATATCGATTAGATGCCGACATAGACGCCTTCCTTCTACTGCTGGCGACGACAAAGGTCACGGAACGAATTAGAGTCGCCGGTGGTACTAAATAAATAGCTACACAGAAGGTTATTTTGATTATCAACTATTATTTCAATTGGATTTTCCGTATCATCAGTAGAGACTGAAATTTTCCACTTTTAGGTGTCAAAAAAATCATGTAGACGGTCCGGAATATCAAAGCCACCAACACAGGTTAACCACTTACTCCAACGTCACGAAAGTAATTAATCGCAATGTAGAGCGAGAGGACCATCTGTTACTGTTACCTCGCGCTTGGCACAGCAGCTCCACAAAGACGCTGCCTCCTTTGAATCAACTAATGGAAAGGGCCAGTTGATTGAAGCGCCAATTGAAGAAAGGTGTAGAAAAGATTCGTGGAAGCTGCTCCACTCCGCGATCGCACGCGAGGCCGTAATCACTCGAGGAGCGGGGACTTCCGTGATGCGTCTAAGAGAAAAGATAGAGGGCGGAAGAGGTAGTGTAGAGTTGGACCTAGTTCTGCAGAAAACAGCCACCTCGCATTTTTTTCAAAAATGAGTTATGAATGCAGCCATACTATTTTTGACATGGCGAATTTTTTGCAAAGACAGCCATGTCGATATCTCACTTAACGGCGGAGATACAAGTTGCAAAATCACGCCAAAGACAGCCATTCGCACTAAGAAATTATGTAAAAAACAGCCATCATGGTGTAAAATGCAGCCAATTTCGACATTATGCGAAAAACCTATTTTGCAGAACTCAGCCATCTAACATGGCTGTTTTTTACAAAATTCAGAATTATCGGAGGTTGGAAGCTCGAATTACGTAAAAAGCAGCCAACTAAGGATGGCTGTTTCTTACGAAACTAATTATGTGTTTACAATGATATTAAGCTGTTTTCGGGAAAAAAAAATCCTTTACAATTTTAGATAAAGAACTCCAAAACTTTAGGTTGCAACCTTTAGCATGACTCTACATGACCGAAAAAAAGGGTAAAAAAAAATTGGTAGGAACCATATCTTTTAGAGGTTGTTTGTATTAATGAAAAAGCCTGCTTAAAGTTCCGCTGTCAAATACAGGCACCCTGTATTGTTAAATTTATTTGTGATGGTTACTGCGTTTCGGTTTCAGGATGTGTAGGTGTGAAGGCAGATCAGGTACTTGCACATGAGTAGGTCCACATGAGACCTTATGTGAATTTACACAAGACAAAAAAAAATGTATTTTTTGCGCCGCGACTTGTGTAAGTTTCAGGAATGGAAATACGTGATGCTTTTTCCAAGATTTTTCGATATGTTTATTTGCAAACTGGTGAAAAGTTCCAGAAGCCATTTTCTAGCGGCTGGACCACCTGATTTTCAGATATTGTTACGCCAGCGAGTCTTGTATAGCCTTCTTATCCCGAAAACGATTCTCGGAAGGGTTAACCTCAGATTTTAAACATATTCCAATTTAAGGTTCATATTCCATTGCATAGGTGCTTTTCCATTACCAAAAGCGGGCTGACTTTCTGTGCTATTTGGATGATATTTAAAAACTACAAAAAAATTTAGCCTGTACTACAGGTACGTGTTCCATAGCAGGGCAAAGTCATTCTCTCAGAGAGAGCCAACCGCGAATTGGCGATTTTCACGTTGAGAGTTTCATGTCCTAGATTCTCAGGTATCCTCACGATGTTTTACTTCACTGTTTGTAGCAATACCACTGCTACTACATTTTCACAAATTAACTTTGAAATAAATTAAAGTCAGCACATGGTCGTAACGGGAATCAAACCTGGGTTTTTCGCTTCCAAGTTTATTTTTTTACCCCATGTTTTAATACAATACCTTCTTGTTTAAAATATTAATAGATTTTTTAAAATATATTTCAGATTATACTAAAAAAATCTCGTGTAAGATTTGAAAATATCTAAAATACTTATCTATTTATTTTAAACAAAACAAATCTCTCCATGTGGCACCCTTAGGGTGCGGAACCCTAAAAACAAAAATACATGTGTAAAAAAACAGTAAGAATCTGTAAATTTTAAAACATTTTGTTCTTTTTGGCCCTTTAAAGGTCGGACAGAGTAATCGGTTCCAGTTTGGCAACCTTCGGGTACGGAACCCTAAAAATTTAAAGTACATGTACAAAAAACAGTAAGAATTTGTTCATTTTATTACAATTTTTAGTTTTTTCTAGCCCATTAAAGGTAGGACAGAGTAATAGGGTCCCGTTTGGCACCCTTAGGGTTCAGAACACTAAAATAAAAAATACAAGCAAGTAAGAATCTGTAAATTGTAAAACAATTTTAGTTCTTTTTAGCCCTTTAAAGGTCAGGCAGAGTAATCGGATCCAGTTTGGTACCCTTCGGGTACGGAACCCTAAAAATTAAAAGTACATGTACAAAAAACAGTAAGAATTTGTGCATAATTTTTTGTTTTTTTCTAGCCCTTTAAAGGTAAGACAGAATAATAGGGTCCCGTTTGGCACCCTTAGGGTACGAAACCCTTAGACAAACAATACATGCATAAAAAACAGTAATCATATGTACATTTAAATTTTTTGTAATCTTTCATACTATACTTGGCTGTTTTTATTAACATTATCTTCCCGATTTTATTTTTGTCATGATTCAGAAAACAGCCAACTCATGTGGCTGGTTTTTACTTTATTAGTGACTAGTTGTGCCCGCGACTTCGTATGCGTTTTTACACATTTGACATTTAATTTAAATTCGAATGCGGAGGAAAACTCAAAAGGAAGGTTTTTTTAACCCCCGATCAAAAAAGAGGGGTGTCATAAGTTTGATAGCTTTGTGTGTGTATCTGTTTATGTGTTTAAGAGGGTGTGCCTGTCTGTGTGTCTGTCTGTGTGTGCCCTAATCTAAACAATACATTTATAATAAAATATGTATTGTTTAGATTAGGTATCGCCCGTGTAAGATACCAGGAAGCTTAGCATAAGAATTGCTTAGGAAGTAAAGGGGTTTATGCGTATCGCCCTCGACGTAGAGTGGGATAGATAAAGTTATAAGCCCATAGATAAGGTCTTACCCATTCTCATGCTAAGCCAGCAAGCAAAGCATAAGGTTGGGTTGGAGCGTATCTACGGCAAATAACTCTGTCTATCCCGCTTTACGGCACGGAAAATATATTTTTTAAAATATCAAGTTGAGCTCAGTAGAGTAAATATTTTAAAAAGGCACAAAAAAAATTTTCAACCTCGCGTGGGTTCAAACCCAGAACCTTTCGACCGCGACGCAACAGTACTTTATTTCTAACAATATACTTTGTCCGACCTCCACCGAAAACCACTCACAATTCCCTCCAGCAAGGATCATAACTCATAAGGCTGGGTTAGAGCGTATCTATGGCTCTGTCCATCCCGCTCTACGTCAAACAAAAGAGTGAGATACCTATTGTTTTAAACCCATAGATACGATCTAACCCGGCCTTATGCTACGCTTGTAGAACTAACATTTTCCGCCAAAATAAAATAAAAACATTTCATTTTCAATATGGCGCCCCAAATGCCAAAAGTCGTAGTGTGATATTATACAGAGTGTTAAAAGACCGCCAACAAAGTGGGAGACCACGATAGTCCTCATCATAACGAACATTTTTGCCCAAGGAACTATGTCTGGGAAATCAACGGTTTCCGAGATAATAAAGTCGGACTTGTTTTTTTTTTTTTTTTTCAGCAATGAACATATTGCTCACATATTGTATCACGTTCTTAACATACCGTCTCAAGAAGCCATATCAAAATTATGGATATTTCTTACAAAAAATCAAGTTAAAATTGCAACCCGCAATGTAGGTTTCCGAGAGAATGAGGTTCAAAGTCGGACTTTTAAATTTTTTTTGCAGAAATATGTTCAGTATCATGTTCTTAACATATCTTCTTAAGAAGCCATAGCCAAATTATGAATATTTCTTACAAAAAACGAAGTTAAAATTGCAACCCGCAATGTATTCTAAACATTGGATAGCCTAAGTTACGCCCAGAAACGTGAGTTACGACCATGTTAAGTTTGGTTGAAAACTATTCAGCGGTGTTCGCGTTTATCGTGTTCATACAGACAGACAGACAGACAGACAGACAGACAGACAGACAGACAGACAGACAGACATAGACCGTTTTTTTTGCATTTTTGGATTCAGTATAGTTTACTTAGTAACCCCTGCTAGTTTTTTTCTAAAAATATTCAATGTACAGAATTGACTTCGCTAGAGTTTTATTATAAGTATAGATTTCTACAGAAAAGGTATTTTTGTATAAAACAGCCACCTCTAAAAACGTAATTATTAGTATTAAACGCAACGATTCGCAGGACAGAGTGAAATAAAAAAATAAAATAAAAAATTACCTTTAAGTATAAACTATTAAATAACTAAAAAGTTCATAAATAACCGAAGTGTAACCTTCGATAGAAAAATGCTCATTTCTCGGTTTGTAGTTTTTGGGAGATGGCTGCTTTCTGCAAAACTACGTCCAGTTATAAAAGATACATTGTACTCTAGGTAGCCAGACTAATGACGAGAATAACTAGTGGTTCACCCGAACTGTGAACTCGCGACCCCATATAAACTTAACAACCCGATATCTCGGCAACTCCTCGACCGATTTGGCTCATGTTCGAATTTAAAAATTCTTTTAATCTGGGGGCACGGCAGTGCCCCCGCCAGGTCGAGCGCGAAGCAAACACTGCCGTACCATCCTTTACTGGAACCATTTCGCCGCATTTTCAGGCCCCTATTTGAGAACCTCTGGATAAGACCAGAACGCAGAAATTTTCGTCATCTAGTAAGCTATAATCACATACTTAAAATCCAAAATTTCAGGTCTGTAGGTCATAAGTTTCGCATTTATGAAACACACTCACTCACTCACTCACTCACTCATGATCATCATAATAGAACTAGTACTTCCCATAAACTCAGAGAGCTGAAATTTGGTACAGAGTTAGGGTTGAATGGCCACATAAAGGGAAAACTATAAAAACTAGGATAATCGAAGATCTGGAGTACCTGGTGACCCTGATTAGAAAACACAAGAGCCCTAATAGAACTAGTACTTCCCATAAACTCAGAGAGCTGAAATTTGGTACAGAGTTAGGGTTTAAAAGGCACATAAAGGGAAAACTATAACAACTAGGATAATCGAAGATCTGGAGTACCTGGTGACCCTGATTAGAAAACACAAGAGCCCTAATAGAACTAGTACTTCCCATAAACTCAGAGAGCTGAAATTTGGTACAGAGTTAGGGTTTAATGGGCACATAAAGGGAAAACTATAAAAACTAGGATAATCGAAGATCTGGAGTACCTGGTGACCCTGATTAGAAAACACAAGAGCCCTAATAGAACTAGTACTTCCCATAAACTCAGAGAGCTGAAATTTGGTACAGAGTTAGGGTTTAAAAGGCACATAAAGGGAAAACTATAACAACTAGGATAATCGAAGATCTGGAGTACCTGGTGACCCTGATTAGAAAACACAAGAGCCCTAATAGAACTAGTACTTCCCATAAACTCAGAGAGCTGAAATTTGGTACAGAGTTAGGGTTTAATGGGCACATAAAGGGAAAACTATAAAAACTAGGATAATCGAAGATCTGGAGTACCTGGTGACCCTGATTAGAAAACACAAGAGCCCTAATAGAACTAGTACTTCCCATAAACTCAGAGAGCTGAAATTTGGTACAGAGTTAGGGTTTAATGGCCACATAAAGGGAAAACTATAAAAACTAGGATAATCGAAGATCTGGAGTATCTGGTGACCCTGATTAGAAAACACAAGAGCCCTAATAGAACTAGTACTTCCTATAAACTCAGAGAGCTGAAATTTGGTACAGAGTTAGGGTTTAATGGCCACATAAAGGGAAAACTATAAAAACTAGGATAATCGAAGATCTGGAGTACCTGGTGACCCTGATTAGAAAACACAAGAGCCCTAATAGAACTAGTACTTCCCATAAACTCAGAGAGCTGACATTTGGTACAGAGTTAGGGTTTAATGGCCACATAAAGGGAATCGTTAAGCCATGTCAGAGACCCTTTGGGTGGCCTAAAAACTCTGACACCAGGGGTGGCCACTACCTCATACGATTACCTACCCTACCTAAGGGAAAACTATAAAAACTAGGATAATCGAAGATCTGGATCACTTTTTAATTTAGTTTACCCGCCTATCAAATTTCATAACGATCCGACCAAATTTACTCAAGTTATCGTCGAACAAACATTCATACATACAAACATACATACATACAAACGCCGGATTGTTCCAGCAGACTCGGAGGACTTCGCTCGCTCGTTCAACAAGAAATAGTCGGACGATTAACTTTATTCTACTCGAACATTACACAAATTTAAAAACTGTGTCAAATAAGAAAATCTAATAAAATTAATCAATATGCCCTCGTTTCTACAAAAAGAAGTGAAATCCCACCAAAAACATTCTGTAAAAACTAGCCAGGTCTCGATGAATCTGCTTGTTTATCTCTAAAAAAGTAAGACCTGGCTAGTTTTTACAGAATGTTTTTGGTGGGATTTCATTTACCCGCCTACCAAATTTTATAACGATCCGACCAAATTTACTCAAGTTATCGTCGAACGAACATTCATACATACAAACATACAAACATACATACAAACATACATACATACATACATACATACAAACGCCGGATTGTTCCAGTAGACTCGGAGAACTTCGCTCGCTTCGCTCGCTCGTTCAATAATTGCTATACATAGAGTAGGTAGAGTAAAGAGACGGTCCCGGATTTGTTTTCAGAACTTAAGTAAGAAAGTAAATGTTTATCTAGGCCAAAAAACTTTGAAGGGAGTTAAAGGGGAGGTGTAGTATGGTAGCTTAAGCAAATTATTAGTTATAAGGTTTTACTGTAACACTTTAGGATTACTGCAACATAAGCGTATAACGCTGACGAAGCATCTAACTCAATGCTATAAATGTTATTACAACCAAAATATAACCACACTCTTGTACCACCAACAACGGCGTTTCACTGACGAATCCCTGCTGCCACCCTGCTAGGTGCACCAGTCTTCAGTCGGTACATCGGCAAGATGCGGCGAAGATTTTTTTATCGAACGTTAGAGCGCGATAAAATTCAGTCTATATGTATGAGACAAAGATTATTGCATTTTGTGTTGCGCGTTGTCAAGCTCCTAATATTTTATCGTATGTTTAAATTGGTTCCATAATTTAAGCACGCGTGGTGATTAAACTCGAACTCTCTGAGAGAAGGCCTTTGCCCAGCTAGTGGGACATGTACAAATAGTACAGACTACCTTAAAAAATGTTTCGTATTCCGATATTGTTATTGTTACATTATCTAAAATAAAACCTCGTTGCGTGAGCCGGATCGCGTCAATAGCGATTTAGCCGCGAAGATGCTCGGTGTTCCCGCCGCTGCCTCCAAGGAGATACCTAGTAACATAATACAATATTTTCCCGCAACACTCAAGAGACTTGGTAACAGGGCAGGGCGGAGTAGGGCACAACATAGACAGTTTGTAGGAGTTGAAATATATAAAAGGATTGCTCAGTCCATTCAGATTCTTTGGTGCGGAAACCTGGGGTCTAGACTTCATCTACTAAAACGTTTTATATCGCCGATCTTCAGGCAAATACCTAAACAAGAACTCGAAATTCACAATGCAAAGTTCTGAAACAGTTTACTTTTTTTTCTGATAGTAAACGAATTTCGTTTTTTTTTGTGATTCATGTGCTACCCTTACGTGTATAGTCGCGCGTTTGAGTTTTTCGTGTGAAGGAGTCACCACAGCACTGACTAAAACCCGCATCGAGCCTTTTATAAAAACAGTGAAAGTGGCGCGACCCGTTTACCCACTAGGTACGTGCCACTACATTTTAAGTCTTGAAAATGCTTCTTTTGAAGCATTGCTTAGCAATGTTCAAATCGTTAGCCATCCCATCAGATACCTAGTAAGTTGGTGCGAAGTACGAATGTCTATTTTCCTATATCTACACGGAACAGCCATTCTTGAACAGTTTCTTGAAGGCACTTAAGTCGTTCGTTCTGTATCTAACGTAGATGTCACCACATGCCCTATTGCATTATATTACACAGTGCATTTGCGCCCCCCACCCCCCGTCCCCTGCCCCGGGGCGCTGCACAATTAGTTTGAACGAGACACGACAATATTGACGGCGAACGGAAGCGATCTGTCGTCGCGCGTCTTGCAGCGACCGACGACGTGGTGTGGCGTGGCGTGGCGTGGCGTGGGGGCGCCGCGATTAGACAACATCCATTAGGAGGGTGTATCGGACGTTAATTATGACAGAGCTGCTCATAACGTACGTTACAGCATGCAAAGTCACATACAAGAAATAATAACTTGACAGAGATATCAATTTAGGTTACCGACGCGCTTCCAAGGTCCAAAATTACAAAATGATATTAAGTAGATAACAAATAAATATTCCTAGGTATTAAATACCAACCTAGTTATAAGATAAAAGATCTCCAATAACAACTTACCTAGTTTTAAGATATTTATTTTACCTACCTAGCTTTTAAGTTTTGCTTTACCCGACAGGGTCCATAGAGTTAAGTTAATAACTCTTATGGTTGCAATAAAGTATTGAGTACCATTCGTTTTTCCAAGTTTTATAAAGTAATATGAGCTTAGATGTCATGTCAATAAAGTATCAAGTAGCGACAAAAAGTGATCAAAAGTTTGTAAGCACAGAGTGATAGAATCCGGGGCTTTTCCAGCAGATTCGCCGCGACACAAGTTCGTAACGTGCCACTACACTCACACAACTCGTAAAGCAACATAACGAGTTCAGCAACTCCACATAAAAGAGACGAAACTACTTTAGGTTGAGAGCTGGTGACCATTCGAAGTATTTTATCGTACAAGGCTAGACCTGGAAAAATATTTTTTTGGGCCGGTCGCGTTTGAATTTGAAAGGGTTGAGTCTTTTTTTTTTTGTCTACAAGGCTGGAAGTTTCTAGGCTGCTTATTTAGTCTCCGCTGATCACGCCTACCAACTCCTAGCCTTGTACGATAAAATACGTCGAATGGTCACCAGCTCTCAACCTATAATGTATCTGCTGAAATTAAAGTATTCGCAGATGAATGAGCGCGCGCTCGACTGCCTCAACTGCGATGTTGACAGATTATATTATACAGGGTGTTCAAAGACCGCCAACAAAGCGGGAAACCACGTACTGTCCTCATCTTATTGATGAAATTTTGTCAAAGGAACTATGCATGGGAAATCAACGGTTTCCAAGATAATAACGTTAAATTTTTGAGTTTTTTTGAGATTCGGTAAAAATAAACTAAGGCCTTTTTAAATCTACGTATTGAGATGATTTATACAGCGTCCAGTGGCACCTTCACGCACACTAGATGGGTGAAGAGACCACTCGGCGCTGCAGTGCCTGGGACATTGTTTTAGATGGAGTAGGCTTGAGATTTCTTCCAAAAAACTATATTAAATTTGAACCCGCAATGTATTCTAAACATCGACACTTCAAGCGTATGTAGCTAAACTTTATGCCAACGCTTGCGCAATATGACTTCCCTGCGTTACACGTCCATTACGTGATAAAATATTTTACAATAATATAACCTTAAAAACTAAAATCATTTCCCAGAAATAATTTATCGAAAAAGGATTTTGTTTTGGTGTCTAGTGTGCGTACCTTTCGGATCTGTCGGCGGTTTTTTAACACCCTGTATAAAGTACAAACAACCTTCTGTTGTTAAAATACGAGTAGGTAAATTATCACACCTCACCTACCTTTATTTCCCGAACTACCTACATGCATGCTATCAATCAATAAACCGAAAACCTGAATATCCTGTAGGATGAAGCATATTAATTTAAAATTACAGTACCCATCCATAATGGAAATAACTCCATTTTCATGTCGAGATTGGATTAACTTTGTCGAGTAATGAAGGCGCGTGCCTACGATATTACATTACATATGAATTTTCACTATCCACGCGTCTACCCTTCAGTTGGCAAAATGTCTGAAGCACAATTTATGTGAGTGTCTCGAATAAACCGGCGGGTCGGCCGGGCTCATAAACGGCATCAAATTGAGAAGCAAACTGGCTCGAGAATGCAATAAGAAGGGCCGTGTGTGGTCGCCTAATGTTCTCGACGATTACTTGCGGCCTGCGGACTGCGGACTGCGGGTGGCGGACTGGCGGAGATCTGCGACACGGCCTGGGATGCCCCACGCCGACGATTTATGGAGGATTAATCTTGCTCCAACATGAAATTCTTTTTAGGCCAGTGTAATAGAAAGATTGTGGATAGAGCTGATCCCTTTTTGCAATAACAACAACTAGCGGCGCGTTCTAAACCAAGATTTATGATGTTTCAGGAAGTTAAATGAATAGCACGCTCATTGCGTCGGATCGACTCCTCATCCCGTCACGCCGAACTTTGCCAGATTGATTGACGTATTTATGAGGTTCTTAATTAATTTCTCGCCGACGCTAATCTGAGGCATATTAATATTAAGGCTCGATTTAACTAAACTGTAATTAACGCGTGATAATGTCAATCGGGTTACAATATTGTAATCTCACAGATGGCGACAACGCCCACCGGCACTGTTAATATGGTAATTTACTTCACGCATCAGTACGTGTATAAGTCGTACTCGTATTAAAGGTTTATCGGATGCTGTAATCACATTCGGAGAGTTAGCTTGAATGTGCCAGCTTAAAACGAATCACACGGACGACATCCACGGAGCAGGGATCCTGGAGAGGGTTATCAAGTGGCTCGGCCCTCGGCCCTCGGCCCTCGGACTCGTCCTAGATAGCTCTAACGTGGTTAGCGTTAGCGAGCGGCGGCGGAGCGCGCGAGTGGATTATCCGCTGCACTTGACGTAGAAAATGACCTTTCTTGGAGCATTAATCTGATGTCAAGTGCACTCTGTCTGCCCACTCACAGTACAGCTAGAGGACACCGCACACCCTCGCCACTGCTAAACTAAAGTTTACGATTGAAATGTCAAATATTACGCTTCAAGAGAAACTACATTTCCAACTATTTGCCTATTCATCGGTTTCTCAATTTGTGTGGCGGTTGCCAAATTAAGTTACAGACAGATATCGGAATGGCTACGACTGTGCTGTCTGGGCGGGCGGGCGGCGGCGGCGGCGGGGCGGGCGGAGCGGCGCGAGCCACGTCGTGTCGCTTGTCCGGCGAGCAAGCCAGCCCCGGCCCCGCTACTGCTACCCCGCGCTGCTCGAGACTCGTTTGTAATACACTCGGAGCGCTCACATGATTTACTGCCGGCAAATCTCACTGCGATAAAACGGCTTCTCTATTATCCGCACAGATAGAACGCGCGGCACTCCGTCTTATTTTCTGAAAAGGCTCCTTTTAAGATGACAAAGTTGCGAGGTGTTATTAGTCAAGGAGTTTTTCTTGGAGGTGTTCGCCCGTAGCGCCCAAATTGCTCGCAGCGTGTCTCCTCACCCCCCGGCCCGCCCGGTGCCCCCGCGGGGCCCCTGAGCAAGATTAATGGCGTCGCCGCTGCACACCGGAGGAATTTGTAAATTAACTCGTCACATGGCGCGTGTATGGCCCCGTGCCTCATGCCCCGTGCCAGCGCACGGCTGATTAAATTATAAAATTCCGAAGATGCATTGTGTTGTGTTAAACGAGAGCTATTTGTCACATGGCGCGTCCCGGGCACTCCGCGCGACCGGCGATTTGCATACAGAGCAGAGTGTCAGGCGACCTCGCCCCTTCTCAAGCGTCTGCGCTCGCTCGCTGCAAACAAAGATTAATTGTGTGTTCGTCAATCGAGTTATGAGGCCATCGGCGGAGTGCTCGTCGGCAGTGCGGGCACGCGCTGGGCGGGCGGCCGGCGGCCGGGCGAGGGCGGGCGGGAGCCTGTAGGCGCCGAGATCATGACTTAAAACTGCCACCATGGATTAGAGGTGTTGATATTTGCTATTACAGACACATGAGAGATGATCCGGTATTGGGGTCCCGCAGTAGCGCAGGCACCTACTGTCTTTGTCTGTAAATACTGTCTGTCTGATTGAACGCAGCTAAGTTACCAAACCAACTGTTCACTTTCAAGTTTGTATTCCCAATTCGTGTTCCCGCCATATGTGCAGTAGCAAGCAACCCACTATGCAGCGTTGCAATGAGCGTGTGTTGTCTGCATGCAGGCTGACTGCAGACGGGAGCGACACACGCAATATCAGCCGCGCCGAGTCGCTGCGGCCTGTGACGTACCCCTCGCCTCACGTCGTGTGTCTACAGCCGATAATACTTAATTAAGCTCCCACAGACACCCGCTACTACTCGCGAAGCGATAATGGGTAAAGTGCTTGTACTAAAGCATGAACAGTTAACCGCACTATGACTCAAATATTCAGCATTTGGAGCTTCCGCTTGCCTATTTTCAGTGATACTCGTATGGCCATGATACGAGTCAATTGCTTACCTACCCATGCGTGTTTTGCGAATATTATACCCAAGCAAATCTGCTACCGTCAGTACCTAAGCTACATTAGTGAGTTGGACTAGGTAGTGGCACGTCAAGGAATACTTAGATGCGAAACAATACGCAGGGCACTTTCCGCCTCACCGATCGCGGGAGGCAGCTCTTTTGTCAGTTAGTGTATGACGCACGAGGTGCGAGCGAACTGCGCACCCTTTGTCAGGTGCTCTAGTGCGGTGTTTGTTACATAGCCGCACATTGCAGCTCGCTTTGAAGAGTTGTAGCTTTGAGATGCGGCGTGCGTGACGCGGCCCCGAGGGGAGAACCTCGCTGAATTTATAATGCTTAGAAATGTACACGAAGACATCCAGCTTATGGGAGTTTAAAGGAAAAAGCTTCGTGAAGATTTCTCGGAGGAGCCGCGCACGAAAAGGGTTAAGCTCCGGGAACGGGAAAAGGTATTCCGCTGGTGGGTTTCATTTTAGTCTTTTTTAATTTTATTCTTAAGTTTTTATTTTATGTTTCGGTGTCGAGCGACTTGGTAAGGAATTATTTATACAGGGCAATAAAAAAAAACTTTTATCCCGCCACAGTACTTACGTATAGAGCCAAAAAAAAGGGTTTTGATCACTATCACCGGGTGCTATTACCCTGTAAAAAGAGTAAGGACCTTTTGTAACACCTTGTATTGTACGCGAACTATAGATGTTTGAGTAACCGCTATCAAGCCACAAGCTCCTAGCAGAGGCTGCGTCTGGTGGCTCGACCGCCTGCCGGCCCAGTGTTCGGCAGCGATTAAAGATGTTCCGTTAAATCCTCGCTCCTTCCCCGCAAAGCGAGTGTAACCACGCGGTAACTGACAGTAAAAACAGGCGCGCGGTGTCTCATTAGGTTCACAAGTTAATTCGGAAATTCCACAAGTTTCAGGCGATCGCAAGGGGAGAAGCGGAGGGGGGCTGATTCAACTTTTCTCCAATAAAACGTTGGATGAGCGAGCCGCGGGTGACACGCATTCTTCCCCGCGGTGGGAACTGGGAACTGGCGGAACTTTCTTGTTACCTTGCAGCCATCAATAAATTCCGCCATCGCCGCAGCTCCCGGAAGCTCTCCAATAATAATAATTACAATATTGATTGAGGCAAACAAGCCGCACTTAAGGTTGAGTTACGCCGTTAATAATAATTAAAAGTGACATTAAGGATTAAACTTGGTGATGTAAATTATGAAATTTGTCAATAAATGATCGAGTAACAAAAGAAACAGTTTAGGTACTGTAATACCCCCAAGAAA
This sequence comes from Zelleria hepariella, assembly GCA_949319315.1. Lineage (NCBI taxonomy): Eukaryota > Metazoa > Arthropoda > Insecta > Lepidoptera > Yponomeutidae > Zelleria > Zelleria hepariella. The sequence goes on from CASGHI010000158.1 coordinate 45,879, forward strand.
AGTCTCTGGAAGCCCTGGAAAGTCAAGAAAATATTTTGTATGTAGATATTAAAATGTATCTAAGTGGAACAGCTGATATTATTTTCGCTATTTCAGGATTGAACATAAAACGGCTCCCTCGTGTACAACAGGGAGTTGCTGTTGGCACAAGCACGTTGGAGGTAGAAATTTAAACTTTTCAAAATACGTGCTAAAACATTTTTCAGCTATGTAGCAATTTACGCTGGTGCCCTACATAGAGGGAGACCTCTAAAATGTTGTGTCGGCCCTCGCGTAGGGTTACCGCGCGTCCCGTTTGTCCGGATATATCTTGCTTATTGGAATGGATAAATACATAGATGAATAAATGTTGCCCGAATATTTTTGCGTTACCTACGTCCAAACTTTTATGAAAGATTTAATCAATCTTTCAAAACATTTGTTTTTTTATAATCATCGACTTAAGGAAACCTACTAATATGTATTTGTCTCGACAATTTTTAGCTCTATAACGATGTCTCTACCTCTGGCACATTTTCTTGTCTCTCAGAGACATAATAGAATTATTTTTCAGTTTTATCGAAAATCTTTGCCCAGCTAGTTAGACGTGTTTTGGCAACATTTTATTTACTATAATTTTTTGTGAAATTAAAACGGCATGTAGCCCTGCACCGGTACCACGAGTGCTTATATTGTCTGCCGGATGTCTGCCGGACGTCTCGTCAAAATATGGTATTGTTATGTTGGTTAAACTGCTTCACTAATTGATGTAAAATGCATCCTAATTCTTTAGTAGTAAGGTTGTTTATCCAACTTGTCACTTTCAGTGACGTGTTTCCTTGATTAACTAGTTTGATTTAGTAACCTTAATGTAAGGTAATAGGTATTATTTTACTTTGAATAGCGCTTTTGGATTTAAGTCACAGACTTGCAGTGAACAATTGGACAAGCTATTTGCGAGTACTTATAGTAAATCTGACAGCTCCTGAATTTATGAATCTTGGTGGTCGGTATTGATTAAAATGAGTTCTATAACATTACCATTGTATATCGCACATAGAAGCACTTTTGTATTTTTAGCACGTTTATACTTAAATTGGAACTTATTAGCATCGCGTTTTCTATACATTTTAAATGACACGTGAACATAATCTAATTTCAATCGATATACAACGTGTTACAAAATATCCTAACTCTTTTTACAGGGTGTAACCTCGTGGTCAACAGGATGTCAAATCTGTAAAAAAGTTGAAAAAAAACATTTTTATTTTATAACCTCAAAATTGAAAAAAAATCATAACTTTTTTATTTTTGGTATCAGCTCAAATTTTTTAACGAGCGAGCGAAGCGAGCGAAGTTCTCCGAGTCTACTGGAACAATCCGGCGTTTGTATGTATGTATGTATTTATGAATGTTCGTTCGACGATAACTTGAGTAAATGTTCAAATTTAAAAATTCTTTTAATTTTATTTACCCGCCTACCAAATTTCATATCGATCGGACTAAATTTACTCAAGTTATCGTCGAACGAACATTCATACATACATACATACATACAAACATACATACATACAAACATACAAACGCCGGATTGTTCAAGTAGACTCGGAGAACTTCGCTCGCTTCGCTCGCTCGTTCAATCAATACTTCAATCCACTGACTTGTGTTCTTCAATTCCGGAGAAATCAACAATACATCATCCCACAGCCTGTCCAATGGTTACTTGGAAAATTGGTCAATGATTTTGCAACTTCCGGTGAGCAGCGTACCTACGACATATTATGATGCCGCTACACATAGGTCCGGCATGGTACGCGAGCCAAACACTCACGCTTGTCCTGATACCAAGGAGGTGTGTTATGTTGTAATACTTTTTAACAAAAACTCTATATCAGTCTGCAAGCTTAGCATAAGGACGGCAATGCACGTCCGATTTTTCCATTCGATTGTCTGATCAGACTACATTTCTATGGACAGGCAATACACGTCTGATCCGATAGTCGGATCATACGTCCAACTCGGAAACAGCGTACGATTTTATGGCCGATCCGATTGTCTGAAGGCGCGGTCTGCATACTTCTGCATAGAGACACAATACACGTCCGATTTTTTTCGTCCGTATTCCCATTTTGGCTCTACAAGGTGTTACCAAAGATCCTAACTCTTTTTACAGGGCAATATCACCCGGTGATAGGGATCAAAACCAAAATTACCAATACCAAAAACAAAAAAGGTATAAAACGTGTCATTAAAGAAAACATTTAGGATGGACTTCAAAACACTCGCCCTCTCGCTCTAATTAATACAGTCAAAGCGAGACAACGCTAGGTTTTTAACTCCGTCCTAAATGTTTTCTTTAATGACACGGGTTATATGCTAAATTTTCAATTTTGAGGTTATAAAATAAAGGTCGATTTTTTCAACTTTTTTTTAATAGAATTCACATCCTGTTGACCAGTAGGTTACACCCTGTAAAAAGAGTTAGGATGTTTTGTAACTCGTTGTATATCGTTCGTGACACTGAACGGACACATGCACGGAATATTCAAATAATACTTATGCCTTTGAATTTAAAGTAATGATATGACTTATATAGCGTCAAGTAGCACCTTCACTCACACTAGATGCATGTAGTGACCACTCGGACTATGCAGTGCCTGGGACATTGTTACGATATAGTAGGCTTGCCAAGCACCTACTTATACCATCCTGCCTGACATCTTAGTCAGAGCCAACGAATCCGCGGGTTTCGTCACGATGGTAAGCGAGTACAAACTAAGTCGATAGTAGGCTGTCTACTGATCAATACAAAGAACTTGTACTAGGTGGCGAAAAAAAATGAAGTGAAAAAAATATCAGCTGTTTCATGCATTTGGCGCAGTACTAAGTCGACCTTTAGTATGGAACAGCTGATATTTTTTTAGCTTCATTTTTTTCACCACCTAGTACAAGTTGTTTATATTGATCAGTAGACAGCCTACTTAAAGTTCCGCTATCGACTTAGATTGCACCCTGTAGTATTGATACTACAAATTCACAAATTTACGTAGGTAACTTTGAAAATAGTCCGTCATAGGTATCTCAGCTTAAAGTCCAGTCCATTGCTACCTATGCTACCGCCGCTTATGCAATAAGTAACAGTTTCATCCTTCCGCTCCGTATGCAACCATCGGGATGATAGCTCGAGAACGACTGAGGTCAGAAAAAGTCGGACGAAAAAATCGTACGTGTATTGCCGTCCATCCGATCCGATTGTCTGATCACTTTTGACCGACCCAGCCACGGTTCATAAAACTACAAATCCTCATAAATAGGTTTCGGTTCTTAAGAAAACTTTTTTTCAGAACTTCTTTTTTGCGTAACGAAAAATTATTGATCTGTACTTTATGTCAATGTCAATAGTAGGAAAATGGAAATTCTGACTCTCATAAGAGAAGAAAAACGACATAATGTATATTATTTGGAAGATTTTCCTATACTTTATCCCGCGAACTAAAGTTATAGCTTGGAAGAACGTGGCTGACCTTAGGCCTACTCCGCAAAGACTGGAAGTCTTTGCGAGATAAAGAAAAACTGGAAAAAAAGAACGACGGTAAGTACCTACTTACTTCCTAGTGAGAAACTATGGTGGAATCATAGGTACAGTCAGCCACACGCTCGGGTACCTACTCCTTTTTGTTTATTGGCGCCCTTATGCCGCGCGCGATAAGAGCTGCCATGGGGTATCTGAGATTGTGGCCGACCGTACCATGTATCTAGCAATAGTCGATTCGATTCGATTTGATTCGATTCGATTCGATTCGATTCGATTCGATTTGATTAGATTCGATTCGATTCGATTCGATTCGATTCGTTTCGTTTCGTTTCGTGTCGATTCGATTCGATTCGATACGTTTCGTTTCGTTTCAATTCGTTTCGATTCGATTCAACTAATTTCGATTCGATTCGATTCGTTTCAGTTCATTTCGATTCAATTCAATTTAATTCGATTCGATTCGATTCGATTCAATTCATTTAGATTCAATTCGATTCAATTAATTTCGATTCGATTCGATTCGATTCGATTCAATTCATTTCGATTCGCGTCGTTTCGATTCGATTCGTTTTGTTTCGTTTCGATTCGATTTGATTCAATTAATTTCGATTCAATTTGTTTCGTTTCGTTTCTATTCGATTCGATTCGATTCGATTCGTTTCGTTTCGTTTCGTTTCAATTCGTTTCGATTCGATTCAATTAATTTCGATTCGATTCGATTCGTTTCAGTTCATTTCGATTCAATTCAATTCGATTCGATTCGATTCGATTCAATTCATTTCGTATCAATTAATTTCGATTCGATTCGATTCGATTCAATTCATTTCGATTCGTGTCGTTTCGATTCGATTCGTTTTGTTTCGTTTCGATTCGATTTGATTCAATTAATTTCGATTCGATTTGTTTCGTTTCGTTTCGAATCGATTCGATTCGATTCGATTCGATTCGATTCGTTTCGTTTCGTTTCAATTCGTTTCGATTCGATTCAATTAATTTCGATTCGATTCGATTCGTTTCAGTTCATTTCGATTCAATTCAATTCGATTCGATTCGATTCGATTCGATTCCAATTATTTCGATTCAATTCGATTCAATTAATTTCGATTCGATTCGATTCGATTAGATTCAATTCATTTCGTTTCGCGTCGTTTCGATTCGATTCGTTTTGTTTCGTTTCGATTCGATTTGATTCAATTAATTTCGATTCGATTTGTTTCGTTTCGTTTCGATTCGATTCGATTGGTTTCGTTTCGTTTAGATTCGATTCGATTTGATTCGTTTCATTTCGTTTCGATTCGATTCGATTAGATTCAATTCGATTCGATTCGATTCAATTAATTTCGATTCGATTCGATTCGATTCGATTCGATTCGATTGGATTGGATTCGATTCGATTCGAATATCAATTTTGAACTCAATTTAAGCTTTTAGTTCCAACAATTATATTACTATAAATTAAAAATTTAATGAAAATTTAAAGTAAGTTCAAAATTGATCTCGCTGAACTTAGTTTAAACAGAGATCAGTTTTGAAATCAGTTTTGAAATCAGTTTAAAGTAAGTTCAAAACTGATCTCACTTTAAATTAAATTTAAACAGAGTTCCATTTCGATCTCAGTTTAAGTATCGTTCATGAATACCACCCTAAAACATGTCTCAATCTACAGAGAAAGCAATTATAAAAATTAACTATTCTTAGTAAAAAATACGAAAGTGATATACTTTGGGAAATATAAGGGTTTAAACATTTGTTTGAGCATAAAACAACTTGGTTGTAAGAAAACTCTTTGCGCATGTAAAATAGATCAACAATTTAATATTAAAGCCGCGTTTTCACAGTAATAGTACATTACTGCCGCGGTCTTTAATGGGTGCGTTTCTGGCGCGCTTTTGATGGCCGACAGAGCGCAGCGTAGCGCAGCTCAAGGCTTTCACAGCGTGGTCAGCATTGCAGCCCTTGATGGACAAGCTGGAATGAAGGCCGAGACCGAAGGTCGAGGCCTTTATAGCGCGGACAGCAAGGGCTGCAATGATGACCAAGCTTGACGGCCGAGAGCGTAGCTAAGCTAAGCTCGAGGCCATCATAGCGTGGCCAGAAGCGCACTCATTGCAGACCAAGGCTTGTATAGTGCTTTACTCAAACAAGCTTACCTTTTGTCTTAGTTTACTTACTGTTGATTTTTCATTCCGCAAACTTTTCGTAGATAAACTTGTATTTTTCCTTTGACTTCGGTGGCAATAGGTACCTTTAAATATCTTATTTCGCTTCCTTTTTATGTTCGGCGTTGTTAAACAAATTGAATCGGAGGATTCCTTGCTTGAAGAGTTCACTTTTATTTACAACAAAAACAGCACGCACAGAAAAAATGACTTCGAACAACGCGCGAAGCGGTGAAAACAATATCGCCGCGCTTTTTTTTTCTATGCAATTTGTAGACTGCCAGCACCCAAACAGACAAATTCTAAATAAATACTTTTTGTGCCTGACTTTTGAGTTCTATTTTTGAAACAAAACTCGACATTAATGGATTTTCATACAGTTTTTCTGGCCGCAAAACACGACATTAATGAAATTCCATACAACTTTTCTGGCGCCTAATCAAAGTAGCCCGCAAGTCCTCCTTTGCTCAAAGAAGGTTGTCGAATTAATGACCACATTACGAGCTTTTTTGAGTAAAATTACATAAACGAGAGTACCGTCCAAGTAAGACAAGGCTCCTGATCTGCCGGCCATTTTTTTAATTTCCATCCAAGGCAATTTTGACGATTAGAGCTCCGTCCTAGTTGATGTTTTTGCGCCCATAGACAAAATATCAGAAGAACCGACCAATCAGAAGCCCCGGCTCTCTTGGACGGTGCCCGTCAATCTCATCATAAGTAGAGTAAATTGTACTCTTCGTTTTATTGTAATTTGACTGTGAAAACGCGGCTTTAGTGTAAAACATAAGAGTTTCCAAAATGTGCGTAGGTTTTATTTCTTAGGGTTGCTTTTTTCTCAAGTTTCATGTTTTCTTACAATCATTAATAACTGAGCAGAGTGCTAGCGTGTAAGGGTTGACGTGCTGTCGTGTGTACATCACTGCCGCGATCTGTAATGGGTGCGTTTCTGGCGCGCTTTTGATGGCCGACAGAGCGCCGACAGAGCGTAGCGCAGCTCAAGGCCATTACAGCGTGGTCAGCATTGCAGCCCTTGATGGACAAGCTTTATAGCGCGGACAGCAAGGGCTGCAATGATGACCAAGCTTGAGGGCCGAGAGCGTAGCTAAGCTAAGCTTGAGGGCCGAGAGCGTAGCTAAGCTAAGCTCGAGGCCATCATAGCGTGGCCAGCAGCGCACACATTGCAGACCAAGGCGTGTATAGTGCTTTACTCAAATAAAGCGAGTAATTGATAAAGACCTAGGACCTAGGTCCTAAGTTCTAGGTCCTAGGTCATAGGTGCTAGGTCCTGGGTCCTCGGTGCTAGGTCCTAGGTGCTAGGTCCTAGGTCCTAGGGGCTAGGTCCTAGGTCCTAGGTTCTAGTTCCTATATTATCCTTATCTTTATCTCTATCTCTATCTCTATCTCTATCTCTATCTCTATCTCTATCTCTATCTCTATCTCTATCTCTATCTCTATCTCTATCTCTATCTCTATCTCTATCTCTATCTGTATATCTATCTCTATCTCTATCTCTATCTCTATCTCTATCTTTATCTTATATCCTAGGTCCTAAGTCCTAAGTCATAGGTCCTAAGTCTTATGTCCTAGATCCTAAGTTCTAAGTCCTAGGTCCTAAGTCCTAAGTACTAGGTCTTATGTCGTAGATGCAAGGGCCTTAGTTTTTTTTTCTGTCAGTTGGGGCAATTTTCATCACTGGCCTTTTCGGTCTGATGACCTTCGGCTATCCCGCCCATGCAGGGACAAACTTAAAAAAAAAAAAGAAAAATCCCTGGCCTTTTAATAATCTAAACCAAATACCTACATATTGTAGCTTTATTCGCTGCTACGGGCCTATGCACACATGCTTTACCTTCAATATGTGTTGTGTCATCGTTTTTTTTTTTCGTTGAGGTTTTGTGTTCCAAGACTTTTCTTTTATCAACATGGCGGTCTGTAGTTTTGCTCTAGGCAAATCTGAATTTTGAAACCACAAAATCTCCGCAAGTTTATCGTTTCAGACATTTTTCCTAAGAATTTTTTCGTCTTATTTTTTTTTTCTCCGTCTATTAAGATATGTTTCGTCCTAAGCTGGAAGATTTTATTTAAAATCAAAATCTCCGACCCCATAGGAAAATGTCGGACTGAAAACTTCAATCTCCATAGAAAAGCGGATCTTAATATTCTAATATCTTCATAACGATATCGTTTTAGACATTTTTCCTAAGAATGTTTTAGTTTTATATTTTGTTCCTCGGTCTAATAAGCTAGGTTTAGTTACAAGCTGAGAAAACGTGATTTTTTTTAAATGGCGGCTGTGTCACTATGTAACTTGCCATACAAAATGTTGGAAGCTCTTTGCTGTGGATTACGATGCTGGTTGTACAATTAATTAACACAACGTATGTATTTAAGGCTGGAAGATTTTTACATTTTGTAGCTAAACTGTTCACAGTTTTTACATTTTGTAGCTAAACTGAGCTATTTTTGTTCAGCGATTTTTTGTTCGCGAGAATAAAACCGTATTATTTTCATTATTGTAAACAACAGAACAACAATAATTCAGCCGATTATGTGTTCAGATCTACGACAAGTTTTTTGGGCACTACCACTGCTTCGTAGACAACACATAATCGGCTGAATTATTGTTGTTCTGTTGTTTACAATAATGAAAATAATACGGTTTTATTCTCGCGAACGAAAAATCGCTGAACAAAAATAGTTCAGTTTAGCTACAAAATGTAAAAGGTTGTGAAAATTTTGAATTTCCCGCCACCTTGCTCTCGTCTACCCTTAATCTTTAAATTTAACACTCCTTTGTACTGCTGTTTGTTTTCCTTAATAAATAAAATAAAATACCTAGTCAATCAGACGAGATAACTCAAAAATAATGAATCATCATTCGACAACGAAAAAATACTATTAAAAAAACCGGCCAAGTGCAACCGGCACTCGCGCACCGAGGGTTTCGAACCATCATTCTCTGCATTTAATTGGAAGAAAAAAAAAACATCCATCGCGCTCTAGCGTTGATATTTGTAACTAATATAGAGGGCGCTAGTTTCTATGTCATGTTACATTTCTAGAGACCCCATTTTTTGTAGTATCTTTTGATTCTGTTGACTTAGAAGCTTGATTTTTTTAAGGCTCAAAGAGACTGCAGACCTGAGTATTTTGATATCAATTTTAACCTGATACCTCCACGCGTTCTTGAGAGAAAGGTCTTTACAGACAGACAGACCGACCACAAAATGATCCTATAATGGTTCCGTTTTTACTTTTTAGGTCCGGAACCCTAAAAACGGTTGGGAAACAAGAACACTTTGTTGGCCTGACAAGAACTATATATCATCATTGCTAACACGTGATAGAAAGAAGGGTAGAAGGTAAGAGAGGTAGAAGAAGGCCACGGCGAAGGTATTTTGATCAAATTTAAGAGAAGGCTGTGGTCTAGACGTACCAGGCTGCGAAGGAACTGGCCTGTAACTGAAGTTCATGGAGAATGATGCACCGACAAGAGGATAACTCTTAAATACGTTTATAATGATGATGACAAGCCCTATATGAAAAGAGAACTGCGAAAAATGAACCTGGAAATATTGCTCTTAGAGTAGCAGGGGGCGAGACCCGAACAGACCGCTTGGATGGCCTCCATCAGCAGAATCAGTAAAATTGTTCAATTTACCAACAGTGGAAAGTGAAGTCAACGAAAACAGAGACGTTTAGTTTTAGACAAACCAGTAGAAAGTGAAATAGTGATTAGCTTATTATTATTATTAGCTCTATTCCTAAAAATAGTTAAGAATAAAGTTCGTTTTGTGCAACAAATCACCTACCTATTTTTTTTTTAGTGCAGCAGCACTTTCTCGATTAGTTTAGTGGATCCGTTACACTAATCTACACTTCTACACTAATATTGTAAAAAGGAAAAGTTTGTAAGTGCGTTGTTGTTGTTGTTGTTTTGTTGTGGTTCTAACTTCTCAACATAAGACCTTATTAGGTATCTATGAAGAAATAAAAGAATATTTTAAGTACAGATTCCTTTAATTTATTATACTTACAATAGGTACCTACAAAGTCACGAACGCAAGTCCCTGCATACGTTTTAGAAATCAAAAATACTGGAATCATGTTTTTCTCCAGGTTATCCAACGTAGTTTATTATAAGATTGGAATAATCAGCCACTGTCGAAGGCCGTTTCCACTGTCGCCCAAAATAATTGCGTCTGGAAATGGCCTCCATCCATTCTCCCATTGCGTGTACAATGAGAAAAACTATCATGCAATGAGCCTGGCCAGCGAGCACGTGCATTGACCTTGACGGACCAATTTCAGGATGCAGTACTTAGTTGCAGGTCGCAGCGGCATCCAGTCGTTTGTTTCCTCATTGGAGTCTCCATTGAGTTCTGTCACTGCGGTATAACATCACGGCACTATCAAGTCATCGGAGGGTTGTGTGGCTCATGAGGGTGCTTTTGGATAGCTTTATTCATTTGGTAACTTAAGCTACAAGCCATAAAATATATTTGTAGCTTAATGACTTGCTTGACATTATTTGTAAGAGCCAGAGTAGATTATGCTTGTGTTTTTAGCCCCGCTTCTTGGCAGGGTTAGGTTTCCTTGTCTTCTCCCTCTATATTTAGCTGGATTTGTGCCATAAATTCATGCCCACAGCACTGCACTAAAGGCGCATTGTATGATCGACTCAATGGATTTGTTTGAGGTTGGATAATTATTATCTGCGTAAACTTGAACCTGAGTAACCATCTGCCGAGAAGTACTACGGCTGTAAATACATTATTTAGTTTGGTTTCATTTCCAAAAGATTTTCCAGGTTTTCTCTTGAGTGAAAGTGAGTGACGCATGACTTATGTCAATTCTGGCAAGTATATGGTCAAGTTGGCAGCACACTTTCATTTGTTTTCACGTCGCGTGGTCGTCTGCCGGACGTCTGCCGGACGTCTGTCCAAACGCACTCCTGGTAGACCCTCTGGGCGCGGGTCGCTCGCGGGTAGTTGTTGCAACATTGGGTCGCGCCGGGGACCGCCGCCGCGCCGTCGGCCGTCGCCCGCCGAAACATTCCACATGCGATTAACGCCTCGATTGAGCTTGCTACACACGCAGCCTGTGTCCCCTGCCAACCTGACCCACGCAGCCTGTGTCCCCTGCCAACCTAACTCCACAACACGACAGATTACAGCTGACGACACCAAACGGCTCGCAAACCCGCCAGTCTCAAATATAGCCTAAACTACTCACGAATTCTGCCTACCATTTCCATTTCCAAATTGGACAAGTTTAGATTTAATTAATTTGGTCTAATTACGATATAACGCATTGCACCATGCTGTGAGTTTACTGCATGAGTGGGTAGGCCACTGATTAAGAGGCGAATTAAGGTGTGAAGGTAGTTGTACCATGTGAGATTATGTCTAGGACTATGACAATGTGTTGCATCCCGATCGATGAAAATCAGTTTCTCCGAAATCCTGCTCCGAAACTGATTTAGACAGCCCGTCTTTCTGAGACGATTTTTTCAAGTTTCTGGCGTATTCCCATCGTCATATTCAGCGCCGCTATCGCCCACACGCTCCCGATTATTCGATTCACTGATTATTGGATGATTCTTCAAAAAAGCGTTCTTCGTTGATATCCATGGCTTTTATTTTTTCTCGTCGTTGGTGAAAACTAAAAATACAGAGGATAAAAGGGCTTAAAAACTAGCCAATATGTCGATGAGGCACACCTGTAGGCTTTATAGGTTAATCAGAAAAAAATCTTCTATTTTGACAGGCCATGGATATCAAAAAATATGCCATGGATATCAAATAGTGTCCAAAATGAATATAAACAGTAATTTCAGTGGTACATAAATGCTTCCTTTAGCTTGATTGTCACTCATGAACTGTCACAGACTTAAACAGGGCCTTAGTGAAGGAAAAGTATATAAATAAAACATCATAATAATCAAACCAAAGTAATCAAAGTTTTATTTTGAGAAAAAAACAGTAAAAATTTAGAAGTTTTTAAACTTTTTCAATTGCTGATAGATTTATTTTAAGCAAACACATGCTGAGTTATTAAATAATAAAAGAGATAAATTATGCTCAACAAATTCTATAAAATTGTAACATGAATTCTTAAGTTCTCATTAATTTCAGGCCTTAAGTCTTATAAAACGTTTTGATAAACAGCTACTATTATTTAAAAGCTATAACATGAATAAACAATTACACATCCATCCCGAATTTCATCCAAAGCCATCCAGCCGTTTAGGCGTGAAGAAGTATCGTAAATACATAATATACATATTAGTAGAGTATAACCCAGCAGCATCATCTAAAACAATGTCTCAGGCACTGCAGCGCCAAGTGGCCTCTTCATCCATCTAGTGTGAGTGAAGGTACCACTAGAAGCTATTTAAATCATCTCATAAAAAATAAAATAATATAGCCTTTTATTGCTTCTCAAAGTTACATGATATAAAAGTATTTGCAAAGGTAAAATAAATCATCTCATACGTAGGTAGATGCCTTAGGACTTTATTTTTTTTAACCCAGCATAGTAGTACGAGTCAGACTCGCACACTCAGGGTTCCGTACCACCACAATATTTGTGTAACATATTTTAATATTATATTTACCCCTTACTTTAGGTGGTGGTACGGTATCCCCGGTACGCGACTCCGACTAACAAGGAAAAATTTTAGGATATTGTGCACGAAGGGTGCTAAACGGGACTTTATTACTCTGCCTCAGCTAATTCTACCATTATTTTCATGTATTTGGTAGAATCCCTCTTTGTTTTTTTTATAACTAGTAGAATTACCATTCTTTGCATGTATTTGGAAGAATCCCTCTTTGAAAGAAAGTGAGAAACCCTCGGTTCGTGAGTCCGGCTTGTACCGGCCGGTTTTTATTAATCTTGTGTACATTAATTAAGCCGTATAATTACAATGGATTTGAAAAAATGTAGATAAATAGATAGATAGATTGATTCTGTGAAAAAATCAACTGCTTGCTTATTATTCAACCTATTATATTTAAAGTTAACAACAGCCCGTTAAACGTAAGGCAAACAAGCAAACAGACATGCAGATATGTACTGGATTAGTAATAGGGTCTTATTTGGCACTTTTTCGGTACGTAACCCTAAAATAAGTGAAATTTAAGAACATTTACTTGATATCCATGGCCGGTATGTGATATCCATGGCTTAAATCCATGGATTTTAGGGCCATGGATATCAATAAAATAAAAAAATGACGTTGTTTCTCTTTAACTATAAAAGCTATCGTATTTATTTTGATGTCAATACCTACTGAGGGACATACCCAATCCTGTACTTTAGATAGTTAAGTGCAAATAGTATCACTTAACTAGCAAAACTGACCACAAGTTTCAATTACCCTCCCGAACCAAAATTAAAAAAAAGTGAAGAACTTACCTCACAGTGTTGGCGCGAAAGTTAGCGAAATACCCGTCCCATCTTAGCACCGTGGTTAAATTGGCGATATTTTACACCAATCACAAGACACTTACCGCGTATTCAAGTATGTATAAAAGCATACTTTTGTCGAGCGGTTTCAACTTCGCTCGCCGCGTGACATTAGTTTAAACGTCTACAGACACAAGAGTTTTCATTCTATTAGAATGCTGGATATACGATTGGATAGAGGCACTCTTTGGGCATTTAAAAAGGTATAAATTAGCACAGTAGTGGGCACATGAGTAAAACCACAAACAAAAACATACCAGGAGCACACGCGTGTGACATGCAAAATACTTGCAAAATCACCCATTTTTTGACCTTCTAACCGATATTTAGGCAATTTCCTCTATGAAATATTGATTTTATTTGATATGCCTCAATAGACCGTTAGTTAAGTAGACGATTAAGTGCTACTTTAGTACTGTGTGATGTATAGTTTAGTAGATACTAGGGTGTGACCAAAAAAATCGACCTCTCAAAGAATGACCCTATTATTTATTAATCTATTATACCTCTACTTTCATTATACTATTGTCAATTTAATTAACCGTTATCTATACTTATAATAAAACTCTAGCGAAGTCAATTCTGTACATTGAATATTTTTAGAAAAAAACTATCAGGGGTTACTAAGTAAACTATACTGAATACAAAAATGCAAAAAAATCGGTCTATGTCTGTCTGTCTGTCTGTCTGTCTGTCTGTCTGTCTGTCTGTCTGTCTGTCTGTCTGTCTGTCTGTCTGTGTGTTACCTCATCACGCGAATACCGCTGAATAGTTTTCAGTCAAATTTAGGACCGTGATAAGTCCTGGTTCTGGGAACAATCTAGGCTATCCGATGTTCAGAATACATTGCGGGTTGCAATTTTAACTTCGTTTTTTGTAAGAAATATTCATAATTTTGATATAGCTTCTTGAGAAGATATGTTAATAACGTGATACAGAACACATTTCCGAAAAAAAAATTGCATTTCCGGAAAAAAAAATCCTACTTGGAACCTCATTATCTCGGAAACCGTTGATTTCCTAGGCATAGTTCCTGGGGCAAAAATGATCGTTATGATGAGGACTATACAGGGTGTTAAAAGACCGCCAACAGACCCGAAAGCCACTAGACACCAAAACAAAGTACTTTTTCGATAAATTATTGTTGGGAAATTATTTTGGTTTTTTAGGTTATAATTTTGAAAAATATTTTTTCATGCAATGGACGTGTAACGCACAGAAGTCATATTGCGCAAGCGTAGGTATCAGATTATGTTACTTAAGCTTGAAGTGCCGATGTTTAGAATACATTGCGGGTTGCAACTTTAACGTCGTTTTTTGTAAGAAATATTCATAATTTTGATATGGCTTCTTGAAAAGGTATGTTAAGAATCCCCTGAAGCTCTGCAGCCCTCTTGCTCGCACTTTTGAACATTTTAATTTATTGTAAGAGAATGATTCAACTTTGGACGATAAAATATAGACATGTAGACATACTTTAATTTTCACATTTATAGTTTAAAAAATAAATTACTGAACTACTACTTTTAACCGAAGTTCAGTGATATTTTTTTTTATTAGTAGTAATATGAAATCAAAAGTGTGTCCACATGTCGATAGCTTTATTATCTATGTCTGCAACTATATTTTATCGTCCAAAGTTTAATCATTCTCTTACAATGAATTAAAATGTTGAAAAGTGCGAGCGAGAGGGCTGCAGAGCTTCAGGGGATTCTTAAGAACAGGATACTGAATACATTTCTGCAAAAAAAAAAAGTTTTGAAAAATCCGACTTTGAACCTCATTATCTCGGAAACCGTTGATTTCCCAGGCATAGTTCCTTGGGCAAAAATGTTCCTTATGATGAGGAAAATACGTGGTTTCCCGCTTTGTTGGCGGTCTTTTAACACCCTGTATGTGGTCTCCCACTTTGTTGGCGGTCTTTTAACACCGCTCGGTATTCAATACAAGCACTCGCCGCAAACAATAATTTTGCATTCTTGCATAACAAATAACTATTGTTTACCGTTGAGCTGGATAGACAGAGTTATTAGCCGTATGCTTTGCTTGCTGGCTTAGCATGAGAATGAGTAAGACCTTATCTATGGGCTTATAACTTTATCTATCCACGTCGACTCTACGTCGAGGGAGATACATATAAACCCTTTTACTTCCTAATCAATTCTTATGCTAAGCTTCCTGGTACCTTATCACGGGCGATACCTTAATGTAAACAATACATATTTATTATTAAATTTATAAATGTATTGTTTAGATTAGGGTTTTTATTCTATTTTATTCTATTGCTTTCTTTTGAGCCCTGCTACCGCAAGTTAAGAAATAATAACTATTAAAATACCCCCGACATTTTAGCTCCGAATAAGCATATTTAATAAATTGCTGAACATTCGCTAGAAAACCTGCTTTCAAATTAAAAAAAAACCTAAAGCTTCCAAATCGTTCACCCATTTAAGAGCTACGGTGCCACAGACAGACACACCCTCATAAACACTTATACAGACACTCACAAAGCTGTCAAACTTAAAACACCCCTCTTTTTTGGTCGGGGGTTAAAAAAAAACCTTCCTTTAGAGTTTTCCTCCTCAGTCGAATTTAAATTAAATGTCAAATGTGTAAAAACGCATACGAAGTCGCGGGCACAACTAGTTGCAATATAAAAGGCTCGAATTAACGTATCAATGCGGAGCAGCAGGACAATAATATCTCTGAAAAGCGGTAATTAGCGCAAAAATAACGGTTTCGTTTCCAGTAATGTACAGAGCAGTAATGACATTGTGACGCTGAGATTTCATTCCACGCCACGCCACGTCGCATGATGTGCTGGATTGCATCGGACGCGATGTAGAGACACCTTACAACAGTATTTGAAATGTAATTTAGCAACAAACTCCTAAATGATGATGAGTTCGTTGCTAGATTATATTTCAGACCAAACGCCTACAGCCTACAGTTATGTTGCTAGATTACATTTCAAAACTGTTACCCACTGGTACCTACACTACTAGCAAACATACCCACTTGATTACGCTTACGTTCCTTGGCTTTATTGATCCCATAGCAATATTTAGAAATAACAAAACAACCCCGTTCTAAATGCATTCCACCCTAAGGTATTGTACCTACTTACTTTTGTTTCCCCTATACGTAAACCACCATTTCCATTTTCCTATTGCGTAGACGCTTTGTCCGTTTACCATTTTATCTATTAACGTAGATCGTATATAACTTTAATCCTGCTTACATTTCGCTACCTTTTTGTTGTGTAAAAGTTACAAGTTTTCCCTTAGATCCCGGAACTAAGCGATGTTTATTCCGCAATCATTAACTCCCCTAAAAGCAGAGAATGCATCGAGTGAACATTTCCGGCGGCGGCCACTTCCGACCCGAATTAACGAGGGTCAAGGTGAAACTACGCTTTTGATCGTGGCCGAAGCAGATATAACGTGAATAAATAAATAATTCTCAAAGGCACAACGACTCCAGTGGTCACTTAGCAGATCCGAGCCAGCAGCCCGATGCCCAGGGGGCCTGCGGGGCGCAGGGCGCGGGGCGCGGGGCGCGGCGGGAGGAGAAGGGTTCAGGGTCCAGACACATCACTTGAGCTGGAGGGTCCACTATTGGCTCCCCGGGGCGCTATTTACTTATCCTGTTTCACTAACTCGCTCCGGAATAACTGTTATTTACACTGATATGTAGAGAAAATCCACTGAACACGTCGCTAATTCGTTTATTTGTCTGCCTCTTGGGAAGAGACCGATAAATTATATTATTAAAACGTAGACGCAAATCCAGGTGAGCAAGAGCCGAACCCACGATCAAAACATATATGCGAGCAAGATCAACTTTACAACGCACATTGGGTCTGGCGAAAATTATTTTTTAAGCTTGTAACATTGTTCAGTGTCTAAGTACTTACTTCTTTCCATGTTTAAGTTACTGAAATTCTAAGAGATATCAACAAAACAACGAGAAAGTACCCAGTCATAGTTGTAAGGTGGCGAAACATCTGCCGGGTGTAATGAAGCCCATCAATAGAAGCAAACGACCGCCGCCGCCGGTTCGCAATCATCGGCCATTCATTTGATTGCGTAAACAATATCGTATAATGTTTTGTCATCCGCCGGGAGATCAGCCGTAAACCGCCAAATTAGGTGCCATTAACACTTGACACCGCGGCCCTTTGATAAGCGACGTAAATAAAGAGGGACCAATATGTCAGCGCGTTGGGCGCCGCCCGCCCCGACCGCCCGCCCGCCCAGCGCGCGCTATCTCGCCTGGCTTAGGGGCAATTTGCAGGCTCAAGATGAGGGTTGGATTAGCACGTGTCGCGCGCGCCGTAAATAACGTGGTACACCTCTGCAGCGCACATGGAGCGCACATGGAGCCGATTTTTTTAAATACCAACAACGTTTGTTCGCCTTGCATTCTAGTTAAGGACACGGCGCAATCTAAATGACTATCGATGGCATATTTTATGTTATCGCAGTTTCGCAGGTAGGTACTGAAGGAAGATGATGGTCTAATTATATCAACACTGTGTAAGAGCGTGTGCGTTTGTCATGGCGTCATTAACCGCGCGGTAGCTACGACCGCCCCGCCGCCGCCGCCGTCGACACGGGTGGTTAAAAACACAACCGTTATGGGCTGCCAGTTTTAGGGCGCCGTAAAACTTAACGAGGTATTGGGACAATAGCAGTTGTCAGCCCCCGGACGGGCTAAACGCTGATAATTTCAAGCAGTAAACGTGCTGTTGTGCTGTTCGATTTACGTTATTGTCCTGAGACACAATGTGGGTCACAGGCTAGTTGGGACAAGATCGTAGCAGTGCTACGATCTTGTCCACAGCCTTCTTCATTTGTCCCAACTAGCCTGCCAGCGGCGTAGCTAGATAACCAGGGGCCCTGGGGCAAAAAACAAATTGGGGCCCCAACTAAACTGTTCGGGTTTTATCAAGTCAAAATACAGATAGAAAATACAATTAAATACTTAAAGGGCCCGATTTTTTTAAGTTTAAATCGGAGAAATATCTATAATAATAATAATTTCAAACCACTTTATTTGTTCTAAGTAAAAAAACGCGGGCACCGCGCCCGTAGATAATTTACCTCTTTTCTAAGCCAAAATCCTAAAATTGAGTGTCCGAAGGGGCCCCCTAAGCTTGGGGGCCCCGGGACATTGCCCCTCCTTGCCCCTATGTAGCTACGCCACTGCGTAGCACATTGAGAACATCACCTTAATTAACCTCCCTTTGCCTAATGTATCGAGCTGCTTTATAGCCATTGGGGATCAACAAATTCATAGGTAATTAGAAAGCGGTATTATTCAATTGAATTGACTGTAGATACTAGATTACGTAGTGTTCTCTATCTATCTATCTATCTATCCCGTAATATGGATAGTAAAAGGCAATCTGCTGTTCTAGCATTAGGGATCATAATATCAAGATCGGTACAATATAACAAATAGCAGTATGTCGAGCTGTCAAAGCTTGCTATGGTCCATTGGTCACTATCGGTAGAACGTATACCTGCATAGGTACGTATCAGTAGTTTCACAACCATTTCTAAAACGCGATACACGCACGCACGGCTGTGCCGCTTTGTGAAGCGCTGGGCCAAGAAAAATGGCCTGGTTGAAGCTAGCCCTAAAATCTCAAGTGGTAAGCAAGGACACCAACTACAGGGTGCACTCTAAGTCGATAGCGGAACTTTAAGTAGGCTTTCTACTTATCACTACAAACAACTTGTATTAGGTGGCGAAAAAAATGGATGAAAAAAATATCAGCTGTTCCATACAAAATGTCAATTCAGTACTGCGCCAAACAGCTGATATTTTTTTCGCTCCATGTTTTTCGCCATCTAGTACAAGTTGTTTTTAGTGATCAGTAGACAGCCTACTTAAAGTTCCGCTATCGACTTAGAGTGCACCCTGTAGTTTTTAACCCCAATTTCTGCCAGATACAAAATAAATATTTTGCTGATGTGCAAGTTTTTAGACAAATCCGGTCTAGGTTGAGCAGACCAGAATCTCATTGGTATACCTACAGTCTCTACCTAGAGCAGAGATATACAATACGTAGAGTCCTACTACGTAAGCACTAAACAGATCAGTAGTCTAACACTACAACTCCCTCGGCTTTTCCCCTACATACCAAACAGATAACACAACGGTGGTTTTCCCACTGCCCCCGTGACCCACGGAAGCCATTGGTCCATCAAATCGCTAACAATTCCGGACAGTGTCGCCGCGTCGGCCGATACTCCGACATTAATCGAGCCCCCACCCCCCTAGCCCCGCACCACCCCCGCTGGGCTCCGGGGAGCGCTACTCGTAATGCCTCCAATAAACACACATGATTGTAGTGTAGCTAGCATAATTGTTTCATTTATTACAACAAGCAATGTCTCTTGTTCTGGCGTAATAATCCCTCTTACGGGCGAGCCGCGTAGGCGGCACGTCTACCGGCTTTATGTAGGTGTTCCATCATAGGAGCTGGAGCAAATTGATATCGACGAGAGTCGTCCATTGAACTTGTCAGTCTTCTTCTTCCACATAATACGCAAACGTTTCAGCTCGTTCAACCGGCGTCTATAGGCACGCAAAGTGCTTTCCTGCGCCGCTTATTGCCTACGTGCCGCGTCAACAAAGGAACGATTTCAAACCCAATCCATCATTGGAGCGTTGACACAATAAACAGGCATTCAGGAGAAAACCTAATGCTGAGCACAAACAGCCGCGAGTTTCCAATAGGCTAAATAATCATGTCGCTCGCATCTCGCCGATTGAAGCCGGCGCCCGATGGGTTCCATTCACTCGCTCATTCGCTCGTTCAATCATTCACTCGGCGCGAGTGGATGCATTGCTTTTATGCAAAATTATTGAATTTGCGAATTCAAATAGCGTGAACGCGAGCGCGATGAAGATAAAATCCCATTTCCCTGAAATACGCGGATGATGTTGTTTCACTGTAAGAAAAACTTGTAAATTGTACCAACTGCATAATGCACTTTTTAAGTTGCATGCCTATGCCTGCGCTGTGCCTACGCTAGACAAAAATACGTCCTACTTCTGTTAGTAACAAAGAAAAAAACGCCTAGTTTTGGGAGAACACTCGACAGAACATCAAATACGCACTTTACTAGGTTACCTACGTTACGGGCGAGTTTACAATAAATAACGCGTTATCGACTGTGCTTCACAGATCCTTGCTACGAAAGCTTTGCCAATAAGGTTTGAATCCTAATTCGAGTGTACAGCATAGGCTATATGCCCTATAGGCCTTAAATATGGTAGTGACACGACAACGTTACCCGCCCTTTAATGACCACGGGCGTGTCGATGGCTTTACAGCGGTAGAAGGACAAAACCGGAGTTCCCTCATTTTTTCCTACGACCAGCAAACTAATCCATCAAAAGAACTGAGAACATTAATAAAATAATCGTAATTGAAGTCGTCCACTGGGAGCCCATTGTGGCACCATGACGTTACAGACTCAGGCCCCTGGGGCCCCTGGGGCCCATTTTCCGTTTTCCCGTTTTAGTTCCTGAAGCCTATAAACATATTTTGTGTTGTAATATTCCAATATTGGACAAACAAATAGACAAACGGTTCCGTTTTGCTGTGGTTTTACCCTTTAGGTACGGAACCCTAATTAGACGTGCAGTCCACAGCTTTCTTTAAAAGAAGGCTGTGTGCAGTCCCATCATCCCATGTGGGAATCAAACCTTAGCACGCGGGCCATTTTGCCTACTCTCAACTGTCACGGTGTCACCCCACTTAACACTACTGAGGTGACAGTGCACAGTGACTGTTGAGAGTAGGAAAAATGGCCCGTGTGCTAAGCCTACAGCAAACCATAAGACGAGAGCGACAGGGTGTCTTTATTGCAAGAGAAAACTCTCCATTTTGTAGAGACTTTTCTAAACGCTCATTCTCAAGTTCTCAACCAAACAAGTATGAACGAGCAGAGGAGAGCGTGTGCTACTCTCGCTCTGTCGCTCAGTGCTGATAGAAGACGGTGATGGAAAGATTGTTCTTGATACTGAAGATAATATTTAATGATGATAGAAAGGTGGCTAGCATAGAATTAGGACACCTAGAATCGCAATCAGTGCTCGCAAAGTGAAGCAAATAAATGCATACCAAATTGATACGCTTTCTAAAACGGCATGTCAGTGTTCAAGGTCACTTTCTAGCGAACGGAGCTCCTGCAATTTTATTCAAAATGACGGGTTTTTGCTGTGTTTGGCTGCAGAAACAGCACGGATAAGAAAGATGAAGGCACGAGGATCACTTTACACCAGTAATAACAACGATTCCACTTTATATTATGTCGAAAAAGATCGTATTTAGATTCAAAATTTTTCTTCCGTATGACATTCAACGTGTTTTATGGGGTTGCCAGTAGGTAGAATTTTAGAAAAAAATTTAGAAATATCAATCTAGAGAGCTTTGTTATAGTTTTCCTTTAACAATGAACGACTTATGAACCGACTTCAAAAAAGGAGGAGGTTTCCAATAGGCTTTTTTCGGGTTTTTTTTTTTGTTGTTTATGAAGACTTCTCTAGATGGCGCTATCCATCTCACCATAGAAAATGGAGTTTAGCCAGAATTAATGTCAAAGTCTGTCCACAGACTGTCTATTGGTCTGTGCCGAGGTTTTTTCACAGATAACAGCTACCCCGCCGCCAGCCGCTTGCTCTTGCTCGTAATTTTTGTTTCACAAATTCACAAGTGATCATCCACGGATTTTCATTAAAATAATGCCTACTTAGAATTATAAGTGCTTTTGTACATCTTGTATGTATGTACAAGCCATGTATGGGAAGTGTTGTGTTTTGGGTCGAATGGAGAAACCAGTTTATTAGCCTAGGCCAAACTAGGCTAGCCCTATTTGAATAGGGGTAATACAGATTCTACCTAGTTATGCTAGACTAGTACTTTTTCTAAAAACTAACTAACCCGCCGTAATTATCTGAACAGTAGGGGACGCATTTAAAGGCCGAATTTGAAAAAGTCTACGGTAGGTATATCCGATTTTGTCCGGTTTGAAGGACCACTCGAAAACAAAAAGAGGTAGGTAGGTATGTCAGTGTGTCGCCAACCGAACCTACTGACCTAACCTTTGTTTTAAATCTTTTTCGACTGTCTGTCACACGTCCAGGAATACCCTGTATGTTTAACACCCTTTATGTCGGTTTTTAGAACACCTTTATAAGTAAAAGGCCTGGTTTCGGGGTTCTTAAGGGGTTCGAAAATTTCGTTATTTTTGCGCTAAACCTCTTAGTTTACGAGATATGGTAACATTCATACCTAATCGTTCGTCAATATCAGCTCGGGCTAGGCCATACTAGTTTATCCTGGAGCGTACAATATTCTTGTTAGGCCAGACTGGATTGGCCTAGGCTAAACTGGTTTCTCCATACGAGCTTCGTTCGGCTAGACTAGTTTGGCCTAGGAAATACCGGTTTATCCATACGAGCTTCGGCTAGACTAGTTTGGCCTAGGCTATACTGGTTCGTTCATACGAGCTTAGGTTAGACTGATTTGGCCGAGGCGAAACTAGTTTATCATGAAATCGGGTTTGGCCGGTAACATAATGCAACAGAAATGGCAAGAAAATAAGGATTATTAGGGGTCAGGTCAAGCGGTTGGTTAGGTGATTATTTTCCATCGCAACTTAAATACCACCCGACGCCACGGTACGCCACCCGACGCGCGCAGACTTATCTGGCGTTCTTTTTGGTTATCTGTGATCTAGTTTGACATTTATTCTTACTAAAATACAGCGCCATCTAGAATTTTTATTATAACTAAAGGAAAAAACCCTATTTGTGTAGCTTTTTTATAACAATAACTTTTTACCTTTCGGACCGATTTTGATTTTTTTTTAACCACCGATCCAAAAAGAGGGGTGTTATAAGTATGAACGCTGTGTCTGTGTGAATGTGTGTGTGTGTGTGTCTGTGGCAGCGTAACTCTTAAGCGAGAGAACCGATTTGGATGAGTTTTTTTTTAAATATGAACGAAGGTTTCCTAGCAATGGTTCAGCAACATATTTCATCAAAATCGGTTCAGCCGTTTATGAGATATTTAGAAGATATCTGCACCTAAATAAATTCCCCCGAAAGCAAAGTTGAGTAGCATTTCTCATTTCAAATTACATTTAAACATAAGTTGTACCTATATATTTTTGTAAGCCATTTTAAAACCCTTCATTTTGATTCTCCGATCGATAGGTTTAAAAAAATCAAAAATACCTTTGTTTGGGGCTAAAAATCGGCTATTTTTGTTTTTTTGATCTACCCAGTGTCACTCTTACAATCAAGATTAATCTAACGACACCTACGCAAGCTAAAATCCATCAAGTGGTTTAGGCTGTAGAGCGTGCCAAAGAAATGTACATACATACATACATATACTCGAAAAACATAAACCTCCTTCTAGGGCAGTGACGGGTACAACCGTAAAACAGATAACTTTTTTTTGTTTAGATCGCAGATCCTAGATTTAAAGTTCATACGCACAACTATTGAGAAATGTTACTGTAAATAACATGGACTTCTTGTCCGCAAACATAATTTAATATGTTTATCACCTTACCAACCAGAAGGAAAGTCACAATATTGTGAAAAGCTTATTACGCTGGCAGCATTATTAGGGTGCATTTGTGTTGTGTAGGCGATTGTCACACACAGTCAGCAGCTTTACGCACACATACAAAGCGAGGCGCCTCAATTTCGGGCGGCGTTTTGAATGGACGGACTCCGTCTAGGTGTAGTAAGTCTATGGTGGCTAGTGACTCTAGCCACCTTGCACTGATATTGATAGTTTACATAATGAATGATTTATGTGTGGTTTGGGCGAGTGGCTGCAGCCGCGTGAACTGAACATTGCATAGGGCAATGTCAGCAATACGACGACATAAAACCCATGTACATAGTTAGCTTGTACAAAGTAAATTGGTAGAATATTGTTACAACTTTACTGGCAACACAAAACAGTGTAGAAAATTGTGGTAGAATATTGTTACAACTTTACTGGCAACACAAAACAGGGTAGATTTTATTTTGTTTTATGGCAGCACTAATAATAATATGTCAATGTCACGCATCGCTCTCGCATCCAGTGTGGCCAGATTAGGCGAATTGTCGCCATTTAGGCTACCCCGGGGGTCAAATTGCGACCATAAAATCCGATCGGCTAACAGTCTGTAGCCAGCTACCTAAAAATTTAGGCTATCTAAGGATTATCGCAAAATTGAACAATTCCTTGATTATTCCTTAAAATGCTTGTAACGAAACGTAATAACAATAATAACAAAATATTTTGCACTTGGAAAGGAGGATTCCTCCACTGATGGTGATGGTGAACTTCTGCCGAAAGTACCTACATACCTACCCACATAATATTTTAGTAACGCAAAAGAGGCTTTAGAAAAATAAACTAAAAGTTAAATTGAAATTTTTTTTTAAGAAAATACAATATTTTTTTTGCTGTACGTTGTTTTTTTTTTGAGTTTCTTCTTTATTTGGGCTGCTAGGCTGAAAAAGTTGGGCAAATAAGTCTAATTAGCCGTTTTCAGAAAAAAAAAACGTAGTTCTTTTTTTCTCCACTGATGGCGCTTATAATACGGCACTATAACGGCAGTCAGTTGAAATTTCATCAGTGTTGCCAACGGTACGACAAATTACCGTAAACTTTAATAATCATAACCAGAAACACAATTCATTGCTTTCAAATTTTATCGCATCACGTAGTTGATGTCAATATCCTACCTACCTATTCTATATTTATCAAAAACCATTTATGTTTTTGCTTTTAAGAATAAAAATTGCAAATATATGACACGGCATTTTTACCGATTGAACATGGCAAGCCTGATTCTTATCTGTGGTGTTTGTGTATCTTTAGTATTAGTACTTTCTAATCTGTGAATCTGTGGGAAAAAGCGTTATTTGACTGCCGTTAAGTAGCCGTATTTTCTGCACCATCTAGCGAGCATTTTAAAATCAGCTTTTAACTGTCAGTTGAAAACGGCTAATTAGTAGACGAAAAAAAAATTTGGCAATTTATGCCACTCGGAAGTCAACATTAGGCGAATCGAGTTAGCTAACATCTGGCAACCCTCCTCGCATCTGTCAAAAAAGTTAAAATCGTCGCGAAAAGCGTGCGCGGGATGCTCGGCCGGCGTCCGTCTCGCAAAAATCTTTGTAAAAACACGGGAAATCTGCTGTTTTCAGTGAAAAAAATATATTCACCGAGTGTCTAATTAGTGCTCAAGCAGATACAATGTTGGTTCTTTTTGAAACCCCGGCGGGGTACGCTATATTCAAGGTAAGCACAACACACGTGTTGATACTAACCTAACTTTTGAAAGTAAAACATTATTTCTTTTGTCTTTTCATAAAAAAGGTGCGCATCAAAATGAGTTTTTTTCGTAGTTATTATGTTTCTTTTGCATTACAAAATGTTTCCCTACAATTCGAGTGCTTACCTACAAAAATATGTTTGGCGTTACACTGGCTTGTTAATTAAATTCGTATTTGTTGCAGCTGCTGGACGAGTCCAAGCTGTCTCAGATCGAGGACCTCCACCAGGAGTTCAACACGCCCGAGGGAGCCTCTGCAGTGTAAGCTATCTGATGTTAATTTCATAACA
Organism: Zelleria hepariella; assembly: GCA_949319315.1. NCBI lineage: Eukaryota > Metazoa > Arthropoda > Insecta > Lepidoptera > Yponomeutidae > Zelleria > Zelleria hepariella. The sequence continues at coordinate 71,686 of CASGHI010000158.1, forward strand.
GTCAGTTGTTTACTTTTATTTAGGTCAAGTTTCATACAGTGTGGCTTTTGTTTTAGGGTCAAACTAAAGAACTTTGTGAAGTTCGAAGACACGACGGAGGCCCTGGCCGCCACCACGGCGATGATCGAGGGCAAGATCTCCAAACCGCTGAAGAAGGCGCTCAAGAAGTATGTGTGCAAGGAGCTGCAGGAACAACTGCTGGTCGGAGACGCCAAGCTCGGGTCGGCCATCAAGGACAAGTTGGAGCTGCAGTGTGTGTCCAACTCCAACGTGCAGGAGCTGATGCGCTGTATCCGCTCACAGATGGACGCGCTGCTGGCCGGCCTGCCCAAGAAGGAGATGACCGCCATGGCGCTGGGGCTCGCACATTCACTCTCCCGCTACAAGCTCAAGTTCTCACCGGACAAGATTGACACCATGATTGTACAGGCACAGTGCTTGCTCGACGACCTCGACAAGGAGCTCAATAACTATATTATGAGGTGCCGTGAGTGGTACGGGTGGCACTTCCCCGAGCTCGGCAAGATTATCACCGACAACACACTGTTTGTCAAAGTGGTCAAGCTTATCGGCACGAGGGACAATGCATCCAAGACTGACTTGTCAGACATCCTGCCCGAAGACTTGGAGGAGAAAGTGAAGGAAGCAGCTGAGATATCCATGGGCACAGAGATCTCTGACGACGACATCATGAACATACAGAACTTGTGCGATGAGATCATCTCCATTACAGACTACCGGACCCACCTCACAGACTACCTCAAGGCTAGGATGATGGCGATGGCTCCGAATCTGACAGTTTTAATCGGAGAGCACATCGGTGCCCGCCTCATAGCCCACGCAGGTTCCCTAATGAACTTGGCCAAGCACCCCGCATCGACAATCCAGATCTTTGGTGCTGAAAAAGCTCTGTTCCGAGCGTTGAAGACCAAGAAAGACACTCCGAAGTACGGTCTTATCTACCACGCACAGCTGGTAGGGCAGTGTAGTACCAAGAACAAGGGCAAGATGTCGCGCATGTTGGCAGCGAAGGCCGCTCTGGCGACCCGTGTGGATGCGCTGGGCGAGGAGGTGTCGTTCGAGCTCGGTGCCGAGCACAAGGTGAAGCTGGAGAACAAGCTGCGTCTGCTGGAGGAGGGCAACCTGCGCCGGATCAGCGGCACCGGGAAGGCCAAGGCCAAGTTTGAGAAATACCATGGAAAGAGGTGAGATTTTTGTTTTCCTCTGACTTTTAATATTGCCAGCCAACTTGATAAAACTTTGTTGAAGTCTGGCTGATAAGCTGCGGTTAGGTTGTCTGAAAGTGAAACTACTTTTTTTCTCAGACTTGACTGAGTAGGTGTAATGTTAGATCTGGGGCCTAAGTCGTAACGTAATGGTGCCAAAATGGGCTCACAGTTGACGGGTTCAATTACGATTTATTAATGCAGTCAGTCCTTGTTAATGTTTTTGTAGTACAGCAACGAATATTCTGATTCTACTTGTAGAGGATTAGTTCGCTGGTTGTGGGAAAAAACGAGGAAATCCCGGTTTTGTCTTTCTACTGGGACGCCATCGACACGCCATTGCGTTATAGACTTAAGCTTCTGGTTTGAAGTTTGTACTTTTGTTTTTTGAATAATAATATTATGGGGTACTAAGGCCTTTGCATCTATGTAATAAGATTTATGTAACTTATATCTATCTATGTAACTTATACAGTGTAGTAGATGGGTGAAGTGACCACTCAGACACTGCAGAATCAGAATATTTTTTTTAAATTCAATATGCCATAAATAAATTATTTACATTGAACATCAAAATATGATCTAAAGTAAAAAAGTATATAAATCAGATACTGCAGTGCCTGGGACATTGTTTAAATGGAGTAGGCTTGCCCAGCACCTAAACCATCCTGACAGCTTAGTCTGCCTAGCCCACAGGAGACGTGGGACGAGGACCTTGCGATTTGCTTTACTAAGTGTCCGCGCCCCGTCTCTTTTGTATGTTTTACATTGCGTCGCTTCTATAAAAGGGACCTCAAACGGAGTGGCCTCTTTTCACGCCTCCTGTGTGCCTGCGGCCTTAGATGGCACAGTGGAACTAAGTGAATGGAGTTTAACTGGTATATGTGTGTTTGTAGCGAGGTGATCCAGTACCCGGTGGCGGGCGACAGCACGCTGGGCAAGACGGCGGTCAAGCGCGAGCACGAGCCTGACACCGAGGATGTCAAGCCCAAGAAGATCAAACTGGAGGCTGGGGCTGAGGTGAGTTTTCAACTCAATTCAAAACATTTATTGCGGATTATTACATTTTTGTAGATTAAAAACTAAAAACATAGATACAAATTAGATAAATTAAAACAACAATTTCTATTACAATCACAGTTAAATAGTCAGTCAGTTCATGACATTATTATTTTCAATTATTTTTTCCCAGACTGATTTTATTTGGTGAAATAATGAGATGATATTTTATAATAGCAGCATTATAAATTGGATGAAAAACTACCTACCTAATATTTAAGATATTCTCCGACACAATAATTATGTACCTTTATGCAATAAACTAAAAGTGCGTTGCCTATTTTCCGTATCAGCACCTGCAGTAGGCTGTTAACTTTACCGATAATGACATTGATTATCATTTCCGTGATGAGAAAAGAGGTTTCTTGTTGAATTGTGCCCTTGTTCTGAATTGTGCCTGCTAGGGAAGCACAACTTCAAGATAAAAGTTTTATCCCACTATCGGGTAGCGGCATCTCGCTTCACGCGGTGAAATAAAGCAAGATGGCGATAGCTGATAATGGGATAAAACTTTTATCGTGACATTGTGCTTCCCTAGCTGGTCTCATGAGTTTATTGTGCTAAAAGATACATACTCCAAACTTGTGGCTACTAGCATAAATTCATATCTTTTTCTTCCCATTTATTACTTTTGTTTCGGCTAAAACCAAAAGACTCGCAACATCATTATTCATTTCCCGCTGAAAAGTTCGGAAGCAACCTGTTTATAAGTAACGCGTGAATATTAAACCCGCGGCAAAAAGCGCGGGAGATATTGGGAGTCACGTCTGCGCGCGGCTTCACCCCTCCTCAGAGACTGCGACTCTAGCCGCTTTTGGAATATTTCATTCGAGATGATAAAAAACAGCAACTTTTTTTTTTGTTAAAGTGTTTCTTCAACTTGGCTTCCATTTATTTCACAAAAGTTTAGATTGCACTCGTACGATCTATACAATAATCAACGACAGGCGCGCGGCTGCGTTCGCATCTGAACGTGTCGCTGGCCATATCATTGCAATATCCCAGTTGTCACTAAACATTCTGTTAAATAATCTATCTTCTATCTTCTATATACATAAAAATGAATCGCCGTGCATTAGTCTCGATAAAACTAAGAAACGGCTTGACCGATTTGCATATTTACTGTTTTGTTTAGTTCACCATAGTTTAGGGTAGGTTTAAAAGCAAAGAAATATGGGAAAAGTTAAAGGATTAGCTGAAAAACGAAAGAAATAAAAATTGGTAATTTTGTATTGGAATCGCCGTTTTTGACGCGGAGAGTCAAACTATTTCAGGTGATACGGGTGACACCGGGTCAGCTAGTCTACAATATTAATAGATGCATAGGCATTTACGCCGACAGCTCTCTCGCTCGCATATGCATATACAGTTATTTTTGCTATCAATCTAAAAAAAATAAACTACGCACATTTTGTAAACACATTCTTTTATTCCTCACTAAACACTCACTATTCCTAGATTTTCATAAATTTGTTTTCCTACAGCAAAATGTGTCCTTAGTTAATTTTTTTATGTCGATAAAGTTGAATCATTCTCTTACACTCTCAACCATTAAACATTTCATAATGTGCGAGCGAGAGGACTCTCTCGAAGGGCGTAAAGGGAGCTCTTAATGCCAAAACCGTCACCACCAGTAATGATATGATGAAGAGCAGCAAGCTAATGGGAACACGTTACCCCGCACAGGAAGCGACGACGCCAACGCCCAAAAAGAAGAAGATCAAGCAAGAAGTGAAGGAGGAACCAGAGGACCCGCAGGAACAGAACGGCGCTGGGCCCTCGTCGGAGAAGAAAAAGAAGAAGAAGAAGAAGTCTGTAAGCCTCGACGACAGCGCGCCGGCGCCCGCGCAGGACACGCCCGAGCCCAAAAGCGAGAAAAAGAAAAAAAAGAAGAGACAATCCGAGCCATCAGACGACTAAAGACGCTTTATCTACCTCACCTAGGCTTAGTGGAGTGAATGGTGCGCGACTGATGATGACGGGTGGACTTGGGACGCCAAACATATGACGTGTAAGTGTGTGAAGTTCGCTCAGATGATATGGGTTCTGTGCTCTGAAAGTAAAGTCTATTTCGTTGGTTTATCTCTTTCCTACAGCCAACAGTTTTTAATAGATGATCTATCCAACATCCATCGGAGTAAAGGCCCTGTGTTCAAGTCATTATGCCGCAGCTACACTCGGCTACGAAAGAGCGAGAAAGACGCCAAATTGACACTTGTCGCGGTTGAATTTGAGACGCTTCTCGCTCTCTCGTCGTAAGTGTGACCGCGGCGTTAGGATTAAAATAAATATAAGAGAATCCTATATTTCATAGGCCATTTTATTGTTTATAAGAGAAAATGTTATGTTCAGTCTCGTACGAAATGTGTGATATCGCTGGTACGAGAAGTTAACAATAAACTTTTAAAATATTACTCTTTTCTTTTATTAGCTTCTAACACCTTTTTTGCAGGATCAATTTTCATTAGCTTACAAGTAAATGTATTTTCGAACAACTTTTGTTAGACGATAAAGCGCAATTTTACTTTTTCGCACTAAACAAAAAAAATGATTGATCTCCTTTTACTTTGAAGGGGCGGCGCGGTGTAACAAATAGGAGCGGAAAAGGTGGTAGGTGTACGAAAACGCGCGCTGAAATTGTAAAAGAGCTAACTTTAAAATAAATAAGAAACCTTCAATAAATAATAAGTGTAGCTATTCGAAAAGTCGTAAAACAAAAGTGCTACGAGATTTCGTAGCAAGGGAGCGAGCAAGACTACGCGGTACGGAGAGAACAAACCTAGGTGCTACGACGAGATAGTGGGCAAGGCTATGTGCTACGTGCCAACTGCCAATGCTAAGTGCTACGAGATTCGTAGCAACAGGCAAGGCTACGCGCTACGTCAATGCTAAGTGCTACGAGATTCGTAGCAACAGGCAACGCTACGCGCTACGTCAATGCTAAGTGCTACGAGATTCGTAGCAAGGGAGCAGACAAGGCTACTCGCTGCGGCAATGCTAATTGCTACGAGATTCGTAGCGAGGGAGCAGGCAAGTTCCACATGGTCTACATATAAGGCTGTGGCGGGAGAAAAGTATTTTTTAAATTTAAACATTTATAATAAGTTGAAAAAATTCACTCGGGTCAGGACTTGAACTTATTATAAATGTTTAAATTATTCCCTAGCACGGGTTAGTGCTTTAGAAAAAACAAAAAGAATTTTTCAATATTTTTTTTTCTTGGACTTTCACACTGTTTTAACAACTCAAAGCTATGTAAATGCACCTACACACACAAAAATATTTTTAAATTTGAGCTAATAACAAAAACAAACAAGTAATGAAAATTTTTAAATTTTGAGGTTATAAAATAAAATTTGATTTTTTTATCTTTTTTTTTACAGATTTGACATCCTGTTGACCAGTAGGTTACACCCTGTAAAAAGAGTTAGGTTCTTTTGTAACACCTTGTATCAGCAAAGGAAAAATTTTAAAATACCTCTGTGGAAGTGAGATCCTACTTATATAAAAAAAAACTTTGCCTTTGCATCTACGTAATGAGATGATTTATTCAGCGTCCAGTGGCACTTTCACTCACACTAGATGGGTGAAGAGACCACTCGGCCTGCAGTGCCTGGGACATTGTTTTAGATGGAGTAGGCTTGCCCAGCACCTATACCGAACACACTCAGTGAGTGTTCATGTTTACACTTACTGCCTCGCTAAAGTGTACCCAACGTTAGTTGAACAGTTGAACTTTGATAACACACCAAAATAATAATATGTAGGTACCTAAATGAAACAAAGATAATTTTTAAGTTCGAACATGAGCCAAATCGGTCGAGGTGTTGCTGAGATGGTCGCGAGTTCGTAGTTCGGGGCGAACCACTAGTAACGTAGATGCAAAGACCTTAGTAGTAGTTGGGTTAAGAGACATGGTCGAGGTATGGCATTCAGTATTTAGGCGAAGTACGAATACTACCAAATGCAAATAAAACTCGTCTGTAACTTAAATCCACTCAGCCCTGACTCAGCCCGTTCGATTTGTGTCAAAACTCTAGGGTCGGCGGACATAACCACATAAGTCCTATAGAAATTGTATAGGACTTATGTGGTTAAGTCCGCCGACCCTAGAACTAATCTCGTGGTTTTTTTTTCTCTCGGTTGTGCTTTTAGCAGCGCCGAGGTGACAATATGGCGCCGTCTCGCGAGACGAGCCGCTCGGTGGCTCATCTCTTTTGTCCTCAATTGCAAAAAGTTACTGAGCAAAGTTTCGCAATTTCAGCCGTGAACTGAGCGGTCATTGTTTATTCTAGGTCAAAATTACTGAACTCTCCGTTTCGATTTTTTCACGGGTTGCCCAGAATTAGACAAGGCAGATGGAAAAATGTAGAGGCCTCTGTCCAAGGACTTTCTGAATAACTTCCATGTTTACCTTCAGAGATATTGAAGGAGCGATTTCTGAGTAGGTATAAAAAAACCGGCCAAGTGCAAGACGGACTGAGGGTTCAAAAAAATCTGGTTGTTCGGGTAGATCTGCGATACAGTGTTTATAAGCGGTGGTGGCCTAGTGGTAGAGCATTGGACTCGGAAGCGAGAAAACCAGGTTCGATTCCCGGCGCAGGCATGTACTACCTATGACTTTGTTTCTTTTCAAAGTTACGTACATTTGTGAATTTGAAGCAGCAAAAAAAACACTCTCCAACCGTTAGGGAAAACATTGTAAGGCTTAGTTGGCTCTACACTTAGCCATACACTAGTGGTTCGCCCCGAACTATGAACTCGCGACCCCATATAAACTTAAATAATAATAATAATAATAACCTCCGTGTGGTTCCCGGGAGGTACAGAATTGGACCAACCCATTTCTTCCCGTGGGTGTCGTGTCGTAAAAGGCGACTAAGGGAATGGAGGGACCATTATGGTTCCTCCACCGCAGGGCAGCTTGTGGCGAGCTGTTGGTATGTGGCGGTACCACGGACCCGAGTCTTCCGAACGTCGGCGCACACCTCTCGACACCCTGAGATGTTCACAACGATGTTGCCACCTTGCTGTCCAGGGTTAGACCCATAAGCGGCGGCTTATTTAGGTGGCCCATTTAGTGAACAGCAAGTCACTGTCTGCCAATTTAATTACTTGAGACATTTTAATGGCAGACGACCGTTGTCTCAACCCCATAGCCCAGTTACCCAGTCCATCCATTATGCATCCCCATAACCCAATTCTTTGCTCCCATTCAACTCTACAATAGTGTGTGTTTGGTTGCACTCTGGGGTACCCAACAGGTGCACCACCTTACATCAGATCAAAGTTGGCAAACGGGCCTCTACGTGTTGGATACGTCCCCACGCGCGCCGTAGTACTACAATCAAATTAATGTGATATTAAATTATTTTTTCATTTTGTTTCATTTCACATTGAATGTTTTCTGTAACTTGTTCGCCGCTTTATCTTATTTCAAGTTTTTGTGCCTCTAGATCATTTTGGATATTTTTGTAGTTTATCTAGTATTTCTTCCATTTTAATTATAGGATATTTATAGGACTCTCTTGTAGTTTTGAAGTAAAGCGACCTCTATTGTAGCATAGAAGAACTTTTTTTTTATAATTTTGAACACTAGATGGCTCTGATAAACAAACTTTAGTCAGGCCCTCTGTCAGAAAGTAGAATAACAATATATTTATATTTTTTTAAATAGATGGCGCTGTTTTGAATTTTCTAATCTGGTGTACTTTGGACCCTAGCAATTAGCAAAATTTTTGGTTATTTTTGGATTTATTGGATTAAAATAGAGTTCTTGTTACCGATTATTTCGCGACCCGTAAAAGTTTATTTTTATTGTTTCCACTGAGTTTTACGTCCGATATCCACAATATTGTTTCCAAACAGAATTTGTATTTATAGTTCACTTTTGTTAGTTTTTATCACTGGTTTCACTGTTTACTGATTAGATTTACGTTTTTATAACTTTTAAAATCACTTTTTAGCACTATTTTAATGTTACTGAAAGGCAGCAGTGGCGCCCTCTCTCATCCCATATAACCTTAACAACCCCATATCTCGGCAACCCCTCGACCGATTTGGCTCATGTTCGAACTTAAAAATTCTCTTTGCCTCATTTACCTGCCTACTGAATTTTATGACGATCCGACTTAATTTACTCAAGTTATCGTCGAACGAACATTCATACATACATACATACATACATACATACATACATACATACATACATACATACAAACGCCGGATTGTTCAAGTAGACTCGGAGAACTTCGCTCGCTTCGCTCGCTCGTTCAAATATTGACTTAGGCCGACTAAGCTGTCAGGATGGTATAGGTGCAGGGCAAGCCTACTCCATCTAAAACAATGTTCCAAGCACTGTAGCGTCGAGTGGTCTTTTCACCCATTTCTTCATATTTATATTATTATTCTTGTACCTATTATCGTACCAAGTTTGATGCTTTGTGTTTTACCGTTTTTGCGATAGGAAAAAAGTATAAAAATACGTTTGTTGAATTATATTATTTTTATGTTTTTTGGGTCATCCGCCTTAATAACACATAATCTCAAATATTCATCTGACTACCTATCTTTATATTTTACGGTTCCAAATGTACAGCCCTTTAAAGTTAGGACGGACAGACAGACAGCGAAGGCAGAGTAATAGGGTCCCGTTTGGCACCCTTCGGGTACTTACCTAACTCTAAAAATCTCGAAATGTCACAAAAGTATATGTTTACCATATCGAACAAAAACAAATAAAAATATTGTTTAGGTAGTTACCTAAATAAATTTACCTAACTCTGGTAAAACTATTCCAAAAAAGTTTTCTTAACATTATGCAAAATCGATGAACCTACGTGATATTCGGACACCCCTTGGGAAAAGACATGAAGTGGGCAGTCAATCTATTATCCGCTAAATAAAACTGCGTAGGTAGCTTTTCTAGATTCAAAATTTGCACCACCCTGTACAAATTTTGGTCGCGTCGGTCCTGTCCGTTTATAGCTCGTCCAATCAGCGCGAAGGGCTCTATGCGGCCACATTTTCTCATTCGCTTCTGGCGGAGGAAATAAAAAGTGAGTTTAAGAGCCGAAGAGCCGACGATGAGTTGACCCCTCGTCCTTCGCACCGCCGTCGCTCGCCGCTTGCCCGGCACCGAGCCCCCGCTGCGAGCTTGCCCTTGCGACTACTACTCGAAAACAAAATAAATAGTTAAGTAAGTTTTCTATCTAATGATGCGTTGTTTCCAATTCAATTGGTCACTTATCCATCTAGTGTGAGTAATGGTAACATCTGTCACTGAAGAAAAACATGAGGGAAGTAGAGACGCTACATACCTAATTATGAATATTAACTTTTTTTTATGTAGCCTCTATAGTGTCCCACTGCCGGGCAAAGGCCTCCCCTTTTTTCTTCCACTCCTCTCTATCCTCGGCTGCCTCTTGGCACCCTGGCAAAAAGGTTGTGAGGTCGTCCCGCCATCTCCGTCTCCAATAATACCTACTAATTTTAAAATGCCCCCGACTGTTTAGCTTCAAATTAGCTTTTGATCAAACATTTCAAATAAAAAAACACCTTATACAAATCGGTTTAACCGTTTAAGAGCTACGGTGCCACATATAGACACACACACACACACATAGCGGTCAATCTTATAATACCCTCTTTTTGGGTCGGGGGTTAAAAATAATAATAATAAAATATATATTGAGTTTAAATAGTATCGTTTCCTCGCTGCAAGGTGAAACTCGTGCTAGAGCCACTGCTGTCCTTGACTCCTCGGACTTGTAACATTTTAGTCTCCTTGTTCAGGATTCCGAATCTAACGTTGACTAAAGGTTTGTGTCGGCAGATTGTGGCTTTGTTCGCTAATAGATTGAATTGTCCTCAAAACGGTTTCGAGGAACTCTTTGCTTAAAGGTAGGAATGAAGATTGCGGCAAACTTGAAAAATACTTTGAAAGTTTCTGGCCAAAAGCTAAATAAATAAACTACCAACAGTAACTTTGAATGATTCGCGATATTCACACATGATTGGGTTCGAAACGAGTTACCTTTATTCGTTTACCTAATAAACTTACCGCGATTCGACCCGTTTAGAAGCAAACTACCAATACTTGCACATTTCGAACACCATATTTTGTTTTGAGTTGTGTCGGACTGCAGAAAGTCTTAAATAATGTAGAGAAACACGAAAGTTAGTTACAAGTTGAACTGTGCACCAGCAACTCCTTAGAAGGAGTTGCAAAAAGCTGTTGCCCGTAAATGGCACAGAGCTGTGAGTCTCGCTGCGCCAACGACCCGTGGCGCTCCGCCGGCGGCGCCGGGCTGCAGGGCTCCGGCCCGGCCCCGGCGCTGCACAACTTACGTTTTTCCTTTCAGGCTCCAGACGGATAATGAGGAAACTTCGCCCGCCCGATGTCGAATGGCGAACAGGCCAATGTTACACAAACTGCGCTGTAAGGCACGTCCTAATTGCTACTGCATTAGTCTCCTGGCTCAATGCCTTCGCTACCCATTCAAGCTTTAAGTGCTCAGGTAGATAGCAGATAGCTCTACCCACGTCTTCTATGTGTACCCATCTAATTTATCGACTCACAAAGTACTTGCCTTCTAACATTCAGAGATCCAACTACGTAATTGGTTACTATTTTAGTTATTCGGCGATTCACTCAACTCCGTGAACTCGGAAATACGTAGGAAATACTCAAAGACGTTCCTCACAACTTTGATGGTTGGTAACCACACTTGGAAACACATTGGCGGAGTTGGATCTCGATGGAACTATTAAGACATCAAGGAAACGTAAATAGGCACACTGTAAGTATATCTACAAAGTGATACAGATACTTAGGTCCTGTTACAATAAAAACGCAACATAAAAGTTATATTATAAACACACTTAGAATTGGCCCTCGACTCCGTCTGCGCAGATTAGACGCCTTATCACACTAGCGAGTTGAAAATTGTCCTAAAAAATTGCAGTCCTACCTGCGAATGACTAATTTTACATTTTACAAGTCGTTGAATCTGATACAAAATTGCTTAGGTTATGACACACACCTAAGGTTATTAGTGTCTCCTGACGAAAGCCTGTCGAACGCGAGTGTACAAAATGGCGTCGAAGGCGCTTATCGCGGCGAGCTCGCTGCGCACTCGCGGCGAACTCGTTGCGAACTCGCGGCGAACTCACTCGCAAATCGCTAGTGTGATAAGGCTCTACTTAGTTTTTCTCGTTATGGATAATATCAGCGTTGGCGAAGTCGTAGGAAATGGCTTGTTTATTAAAGGTCGAGTCGTCATGAAAGGTAAGCTGGTTTTAAAGTTCGAACATAAGCCAAATTGGTCGATGGGTTTCTGAGATATGGTGTTGTAAGTTCATATGCAATGCGCGCGCGCCTCGCGAGTTCATAGTTCGGGGCGAACCACTAGTAATATTAGTGTGATGTGATAGTTATTGCTGGTTACTTTGCTACTATACTGTGATAGTTGGCAAAAGTAGGTTGGTGGGTAGGGAAGGAAGCGTGTAAAATGTCAATAATGCAGGCCCCGTCACGCTCGAGGGCGTCGCCCGTCGCATCCCGCGGGGCGGCCGGGGGGGGGACCTGCTCCGCTAAGTAGTTTGTCTACCCTCCGAATATTGCAGCACTCTGTGCTCGTAACAGCGAGTACTTACTTATGATGACTTTATTCCTAAGTTACACACAGGGTTATCACGGCTTTGTTGGTTCTCTGTGCTATCCTGCCGGGTTAAGACGGCAGCAGTAAACTCGGCATACGTATTTCTCTACATTTTCATACAACATCCCTACCGAAAGCGTAGACAAAACTGAGTCTACGTTTGCCTTGTTTAGGCCTCTCGAATAGGCTCTGATCTGAAAAAAAAAATGTGGAGATATCACTGAATGTATATGGAACGTGTAGTTCCACAAGCTACACGTACAGTGATAGGTTCATCCATTCTAGTATTGATGACTGTGCAGATAAATCATCCATAACAAAAAAATATCGGCGCATATTTTCGGTTCGGTGACCGTCCGTCCGTCAGCCGGCGAGCAGCGGTAACCCGACGCGGCGGCGACGGGCCAACGCCGATAACGAGCAATTATTTACCGGAGCTCGTTTGGAAGATGTGTCCACAATCAACGTCAGCCAGTTTCGCCCTCGCCGGACCAGTAACGAGGAGTCGGGTCCGCGGACTCCAGGCGCGGATCAGGACTGTCTGTCTTTGGGATGAGACAAGATTTTTTTTTAAGTAGCCTCTTTATTAGTGTACCATTTTCGGGCAAACTGCTTTTTTTCCTTACTGTTTCACTGTTGATTCTCACCACTAGGGTGCATCTGAATGGGGTTGCCATTCTAAACCAGCATGGCGACTGGCTAACCTCGAAGCGTATGACCCCAAGTGGGGTCGAGGTAACCTTGCGGTTATAGCACTGTCTTCGGAGGTAATTTTATTCTGCAATATCGGTTTTTCGTATTTCTGCTCATATCGGTCAACGTCTGCTCATATCGGTCAACAAAGGCCTCCCCCACTTCAGTCCAGACTTTTTGGTCCTGGGCCACCTCAGACCACTCCGGCATGTATTTGTCGAGACCATCCCGCCAGCGTCTTAGCGGCCTACAGGTCGCGTCATGTAAAAATAACGTTAGAAAAAAGCGGAGGGGGTCTGTTTGCGTATGGTTACACACGGGCACGTAACCACTAGGACTATTGTTTTATTTTTGAACTAGCAATATACTAGCTAGTATACTAGCTATACTAGCTACACAGCCTTTACAGACCGATAAATCGCTGCGCAGCTTGACCGGTAGCGTTCTTTTTACATGTCGCGACTTCGATGGCAAGAATCGCCACGGCATGGGTGCCAGCGATTCAACAATAATGCTAACAAAAATATGTTATCTGCAAACTATTGTTCCCAACGAGTCGTACCAACAAAAAAAAACTATCAAGCATTTTCATTGTTGATGGGCCACTTCCCGTTTACGCCATCCTACGCGGTTTGTCTTGCAACTGTGTAGCTACCACGAGTGCGAAAAAGCTGTGCCGGACGTCTGTCATGTATCCTAATACTATAGTAGTAAGATTGTTTATCCAACTTATCACTTTCAGTGACAGTGACAGTAAGCACTCGTGGTAGCTGCTCTGCCTTCACGATTGTTTTTCCGTTCTGTGTTCCAAGCGAATTCGTTAATATTTTTTTTCCTGTAAAGTATTGAATTTTAAACCTCTTTTGCAGTTAGTAGGTACCTAGAATAGGGAATAAAAAATAAAAATTCTACACCCGAGAACAACGGAATACTTTTCTGACCCCCTGGTCCTGTATGACCCCCTTGATCGTCATAATAGGTCCACCTTAGTTCGTCTGCGCCCGCTGCATGTCAACACGTCACTTCTGCCCCGAATTATATGCCGAGGTCCCGCGGGGGTCGAACCCACGTCATTGTTTCACTATTGTTCCGTATGTCGGTACATTCTCGAGCGTCCCTGTCTGTGTCTGTGTCGTACATTATAACCACCGTGTGCCGCGTGCCGGCACGTCACAGAAATACCCAACGATACCACTCTGGCGCAGAGCGTTTGCCGAAGACGTTCCCCACACCATCTTCAGGGTTTTCCACCGATCGCGTCTTTATAAACATATTTTAACAATTCAAATGGATAATTGAACGAGCGAAGTTCTCCGACTCTACTGGAACAATCCGGCGAATGTATGTTTGTATGTATGTATGTATGAATGTTCCTTCGATGATAACTTTAGTAAATGTAGTCGGACCGTCATGAAATTTGGTAGGCGGGTAAACGAGGCAAAGAGAATTTTTAAGTCCGAACATGAGCATAATCGGTCCACCCCTGCTGAGATATAGGATCGCGAGTTCAAAGTTCGGGGCGAATCACTAGTTTGTATGTATTAGCAACATTATATATATAGAACAGAGAATTTTAGTCCGCCGATAGTTTTATTTAACGATCAAAGGTACACACGGCTGAAATACATTTTCTCTGCACAGTATTTCTATTTTAGAGCCAATATGGGAGTTAAAAAAGCTGGCTCTTCCATACTTCGCGTAAAGTCTAGTTGGCGAAAAATAGTAAGTCAACGATCCGTAGAAGTTTGGAAGGAGCTTTTTCCGTTGCGCGTAGTCCTCCCCACTTCGCAATACCGGAGCCGTGAATTCTCGTGTCCATGCGGTCTTTGTTTATTGTTCTAGTTCGCTTGTGAAACTCTCACTGCCTTTTTTGAAAATATGGATTTCAAACAAATGTTACGAGTATGTAAGCATCGGTCAACCCCCGGCGCGGCGGCAGCGGCAGGCGGCGGCCTCATGTGACTGTTGTGTAACCCGAGCCCGGATTCGTTTGTACAATTGTTTATTTTGATCGGTCACGCGGAGGGACACGCCAGCTCTGTGTCACGTTACAAAAACATTCCTTTTTTTCGGCAAATCGTTTAGTTTGGGCTACGTGTTTACTTACAAGTCGGTATTTACGCTATTTCTGTTCGCCCTTGCCGTATCCGCGTCGAAGCCGGGCAAAGTTGCGAAGTGAAAGTTGGAAGTATTTTTTATCCTGCCATTTGATACGGCGCGGCTGCTAAGGCGCTGAGCCCGCCCGAGTCCGCGACCCAGTTGCCAACTCGTATCGCACTGCCGACGATAACACCCCGTAAAGTACACGGCCGCCTGTTTTACCCTGTATAAAAAAAAACT
>CASGHI010000159.1:0-13915 GCA_949319315.1 Zelleria hepariella
CAGCCAAAATATCCCCGTTTTGTGGCCATGCAGGTAAGTATGCAGGTAAGTATGTGGGGTGGCACAACCTGTACCTATTTGTGCCACTAGGTATAAGTCGCGTAGCAAGGCTGGGTTAGGCAGTAGGTACCTACTACAAATGTAGCTACTAGTTAGGGGGTTTTAACTACAAAATGAATCTCACTCTTTTGTTTGGCGTAGAGCGGGATAGACAGAGTTATACCTAAACATGCATACGCTCTAACCCGGACCTTATGCTAACCCAGCTGCTTAGGTACATCACGTGGGTGACTGTAACAATTTATAATCCGCGCGAGATGAGAATGGGATGCGTGCGACCTTTTGGAACTGAGACGTGCGCGGTAAGCAAACTCTCGTCGAAGCTACCTTGTCAAAGTAAAATTAAGTATATTTTCGATTGACTTTGACAAGGTTCCATCCCATTCTCTTCGCGCGCGGATTATAAAGGCAGATCAGCGGTCGACTGTACCTTCCTATCTCGGAGCACGCAGTAATGCCACAGTAATGCGCTGGTCAAGTAAGAGTAGAGCATGCACCGTCCTAATCTAGCAAAGAGACATATCGGTAAAAAGCGTTAGTCAAAAATGCTGTTACTATAAACATTCGATGGTGGAAAAACATCAATGAATTTTAAACATGGGGACCACTTTTGGGGGTAAATGGCAAAATAAAAAAAAGTTTTTTGAACTATATCGTGTGACATCAAATAAAATAACTCGTTATAAGGATTTCAAATATATTTTCACAATTTTACTACAAAAAATTTTGAAGTTATTGACGAAAATTTGCACTGATTTTCGTCGTTCGTGCAAATTTGTCCGCGGAAAGCGAAGCTAGGAGCGGATCAAACGCTCCCATCAGACACCCCAATCTGCTAGGCCGAAGGCCCCTGTAGAAATTTTGACGAGGCCGAAGGCCAAGTCCCGCGTTGAGCGAACCTCAGAGCGGCTCAACAACGCCTCTACATAACGCTCCAACCACCCATTGTCAGACTCGCGAGGTCTACAGCTCACAGAGCCACTAACAAATTTTTGGGTATTTTTCAATTTTTTTTTAATTGTTTTCGTTGCTTCAGTATCGTATAATAATTAATCATCACCCCATAGTGAAAATGTAGCTTGGCCATTTCGCTACCGCTATCTGATATTTTTTTGACAGTGGTGTATGGTGAGAGGTGTATAGTCTCTAAAGGGTGCACTCTAAGTCGATAGCGGAACTTTAAGGAGGCTTTCTACTGATCAATACAAACAACTTGTACCAGGTGGCGAAAAAAATAGAGCGTTAAAAATATCAGCTGTTCCATACAAAAGGTCGACTCAGTACTGCGCCAAATGTATGAAACAGCTGATATTTTTTTCGTTCCATTTTTTTCGCAACCTAGTACAAGTTGTTTGTAGTGATCAGTAGAATACTACTTAAAGTTCCGCTATCGACTTAGAGTGCACCCTGTAGCTGCCTGGTCGTTCATTGTGATGCAGCGGAATAAAAGCCTTTTTGTGGCCATTGTTAATTCCTTATTCTAATTTATTTGAAATCTACACCCATGAAATTTAATGCCAACAATTAAACAACTTTAATTTACAATTTAATTCATAATGTCAATCACTAACTAAAGGCTGAAACAGATTATTATGTTTTTGTGTTCACTGGACTCCTAAAATACAGGGCAACCTAGTTTAGGAGACAGGGTATCATCGATTTATGTACCTACCAATCATCAGCCACAGAATTTGTATCAAATAAGTTTGTTATTGTATTAAGGCTGAAACAGATTATTATGTTTTTGTGTTCACTGGACTCCTAAAATACAGGGCAACCTAGTTTAGGAGACAGGGTATCATCGATTTATGTACCTACCAATCATCAGCCACAGAATTTGTATCAAATAAGTTTGTTATTGTAATACCTTTGATGTGTTTTTTTTTTTTGTGTCAATCTATATATATAAAAGGCTTAGGTTGACTGACTCATCACGCTACAGCCCAAACGGCTGAACCTATAAGTATGAAATTTGGACAAAAGTTGCGTTATATGGTGGAGGGTTCATTTAAGAAGCGATTTTTTTTTATTTAACCCTTAAGTGGGTCAAAATAGGACTGAAAGTGTGTATGGGAAAAAATTTTTTTTTGGTCTTTTGTTCTTAAATCTTGATTTTTTGTACTTTTTTTTTTTAAATGACTTGACACCTATTTCAGATTTTTTCTCATTTCTATGTTCTTAAGGGTTAAAATGGGTGCCAAAGTTTTTCGATTTTTTTCACCAGTTATGATCGATGCTGGAACAAAACCACTAATGCCACAACAATGAAAATTTGACAATAGTTGTAATTTGTGGACACGCTACGGGTTAAGACAGATTTACTTCAACTTTAACCCTTAAGGCGGTAAAAATGGGGTCCAAAGTTTGTATGAAAAAAAAAAAATTTTTGTCCGGATTTACTTGCAACTATGAATTCGTATATTAAATCAAAAATAATTTAACACCTGTTTTAGCTTTTTTCTAATTTTAGCAGTTTAAGGGTTAAACGAGGTTGAAATGTATGAATATTTTTCGTGATGTAGTGTCAACGTCGGGCCCAAACCGTTTAAGCTACAACTATGAAATTGAAACTGCAGTAGCGTTTCGTAGCAAAACTACCCACCACGAAGAAAAAAATGTAATTTTAACCCTTCAAATGCCCAAACCGGGGTTCAAAGTTTGTATGAAATAAATTTTTTTTTTGGTCCGATTAACTTGAAACTTAGTATTTGTATATTAAATAAGAAACAATTAAACACGTGTTTCAGTGTTTTTCAAAATTCTGCCCACTAAAGGGTTAAAAGGGGTAGAAAAGTTTGAAGATTTTTCCTGATTTAGTATCATTGCCAGGCCTAAACCATTAAAGCTACAATTATGAAATTGAAACTGCAGTAGTTTTTTGTGGCAAAACTACCTACCATGAAGAAAAATATATAATTTTAACCCTTCAAATGCCCAAACCAGGGTTCAAAGTTTGTATGAAATAAAATTTTTTTTTGGTCCGATTTACTTGAAATTAAGTATTAGTATACTAAATTAGAAAAAATTAAACACGTGTTTCAGCGTTTTTCTCAATTCAGCCAATGAAGGGTTAAAATGGGTGGAAACGTTGAAGTTTTTTTCCTGATGTAGTAGCAATGCTGGGCCCAAACCATTGAAGCTACAACTTTGAAATTGAATGTGCAGTTGCATTTTATAGCATTACTACCCACCATCAAGAAAAAAATATAATTTTAACCCTTCAAATGCCCAAACCGGGGTTCAAAGTTTGTATGAAATAAAAAAAATTTTTGGTCCGATTTACTTGAAACTTAGTATTTGTATATTAAATAAGAAACCATTAAACACGTGTTTCAGCGTATTTCAAATTTCTCTCCATAAAAGGGTTAAAAGGGGTAGAAAAGTTTGAAGATTTTTCCTGATGTAGTATCAATGCCAGGCCTAAACCATTAAAGCTACAACTATGAAATTGAAACTGCAGTAGTGTTTTGTGGCAAAACTACCTACCATGAAAAAAAGAATATAATTTTAACCCTTCAAATGCCCAAACCGGGGTTCAAAGTTTGTATGAAATAAAATTTTTTTTTGCTCCGATTTACTTGAAACTAAGTATTCGTATACTAAATCAGAAATAATTAAACACGTGTTTCAGCATTTTTCTCATTTCAGCGAATGAAGGGTTAAAATGGGTGGAAACGTTGAAGATTTTTCCCTGATATAGTAGCAATGCTGGGTCCAAACCATTTAAGTTACAACTTTAAAATTTGAACTACTGTTGCGTTTTATATCAAAACTACCAACCATGACGAAAAAAGTAACAATGTTAACCCTTGAAATGCCCAAACCGGGGTTAAAAGTTTGTATGAAATACATTTCTTTTTGTCTGATATACTTGAAACTAAGTATTCGTATGCTAAATCAGAAATAATCAAACACATGTTTCAGCATATTTCTCATTTCAGCGAATGAAGGGTTAAAATGGGTGGAAACGTTGAATATTTTTCCCTGATGTAGTAGCAATGCTGGGCCCAACCCATTTAAGTTACAACTTTGAAAAACTACAGTTGCGTTTTATAGCAAAACTACCAACCATGAAGAAAAAAGTAATAATGTTAACTCTAAAACGGCCAAAACGGGGTTCAAAATTTGTATGAAATTATCATTTTATTGGGTCAGATTAACTTGAAACTAAGTAGTCGTGTATTAACTCAGAAATAATAATTAAACTCATGTTTCAGCATCAAAAAGGGTGGAAACATTTTAAGAGTTTTCCTGATGTAGTATCAATAACAATGCCGGAACCTTTAAAAGCTACAACTATTCAATGAACATTTAACTACAGTTGCGTTTTATAGCAAATCTACTAAGCATGAAGAAAACAATAATAATGATAAACCTAAAACGGCCAAAAAGGTTCAAAGTATGTTTTTTTTTTGTTGGATTCATTTGATCTTTACCAATTTGGTCACACACATACACAACACATACACTTCCACGCTAAGACTGCACGACGGATTTGGATGACATTTGGAATAGAGATAGCTTACAAAAATAAACACCCATGACTCTATTCATGCTAATTTGATAATGGTGAAAGATGTACCCAGGCAACTTCTTATAAGTCTTCGCGGACGAAGTCGCGGGCGAAAAGCTAGTAAATATATAAATAAATAAATATGCTACGTCAATGAAAGGCAGGAGCTGCACACAGACTGGTTTATTGGATAGATCACCGATACAACGTCACATATCCCCCTGATAAATCTCAAAAAAGGTTTCAATACATACTTACATACTAAAAACAAAAAGAATTAATAACCTTCCAAAACTAAAAATAACACGAAAAACTTTAGACGTAAACTAAATAAACTATGTACACTTAGTGGCGAGCCAATGCTTGCTGACCCCGCTTGAATGCACGCAGTGCACGGGCGGAGGCGTCAGACGGAGGCGATGTCGGTGAGGCCGGCCGCTGTGAGCCGCCCGGGCGCTCCTCGGCCCTCGCCGCACTCTCGACCGCTGTCGTCTCGTCCTCGCCGTCGGACGCATCCTCAAAATCATCTTCGGCATCCTTATCGACCACCACTGGACTACCCATACTCCCTTGCCTAGGTTCCAGAATATTCGTGTTAGCTCGAGTGAGTGAGTGGCGATTCTTTGCCGATGTCGGTATGATTTGGTTTGTATGCCTACGCCATTCAACTCCACGACCCATATCTACCTTGAAAGAAACTGGTCCCGGTTGCACAAGTTTGCCCTCAGACCACTTCTCCCCCCTCGCGGTATAGTCGCGCGCGAGCACAGTGTCGCCGGGCCGCAGCTGCAGTGAGCGCTCGGTGCCGCCGGCCGCGGCGCGCTGACGCTCCTGCTGGCGGTGCACGGCGGCGGCGCGGTCTGGACGCAGCGCGTCTAGCCGCCCGCGCAGCCGCCGACCCAGTAACGCCACGGCCGGGGACACGCCCGTCGTACTATGCGGGCAATTACGATATTGGAATAAGAATTTAGATAACGCTATTGCAACATCCTCGCCCTCATGTAAAGCCCTCTTTATGCTTTTTTTAATCGTTTTAACGGCATTTTCTGCCGCTCCGTTTCCTTGTGGTCGATAAGGAGCCGTCGTTACATGCCTGATACAATTTTTCTCACAAAATGTTTTAAATTCATATGAAAAAAATGGAGGCCCGTTGTCAGTTACCAATTGCGATGGCAAACCGAACCTAGCGAATATTGACCTCAAAACTTTCAATGTCGAACCTGCATCCGTGCTATTCATCACCATAGCCTCGATCCATTTAGAGTTCGCGTCAACCGTGATTAGGTACTTTTTACCACCGCAGTCCGCAAAATCAGCATGTACCCGCTGCCATGGGTTTAGTGGGTATTCCCATGGATGGAGCGCGGCCCGCGGGGGCGCGTCCCTCACCGCGCGGCACGCGGCGCACGCGCGGCACAGCTCCTCGATGTCCCGGTCTAGGTTGGGCCAGTACACGTAATTTCGCGAAAGATTTTTCATTTTATTCATCCCCAAATGACCTTCATGTAGCTCTTCTAACACCTGTCGGCGCAATGGGGGCGGAATAACTATTCTATACTTATATATTATGCAATCCATGTCTACCACTAGCTCCTGTTTTCTAGCAAAATATGCTTTTTCTTCATCGCAAGTGGTAACCGACACCGACGGCCAACCAAACAAAATATAACCATATATTTTACACATAATTTTGTCACGTTTTGTTTCCTTTGCCACATCTGTAAAGTTAATTGGCAGTGTCTCTTCGACTATATTTACGTAGTTGTTTACGTCCGCCGAGCGGCCCTGCTGAGATAACGGTAATCTTGATAAGGCGTCCGCCGGTCCATTGTCTATCGATCTTACAAATTCCGTAGAGAAATCATATGCAGCCAAACGCGCTGCCCATCTTTGTAGGCGACTGGCCGCGGTCTGCGGAATACCGCCTTTCGCCCCGAAAATATAAGTTAATGGTTGGTGGTCGGTTCTCAAAATGAACCGACGACCAAACAAATACTGATGATGCTTAGTTATGCCAAAATAAATTGCCAATGCCTCTTTATCGAGCTGGCTGTAGTTAGCCTCCGCGGTGTTCAATGTACGAGAAACACAACTAACCGGGCGCTCAGTGCCGTCCTCATAACGATGAGCCAGGAGTCCGCCCAAACCGTACCTACTGCTATCAACTGAGAGGACCAGAGGACGCCCCTCTTCATAGTGTGCCAACACCCGCTCGCTCAACAAGGCTCGCTTAGCGTCGTTAAACGCTTTCTCGCAAGTCGAGTCCCATTTCCAATGAACGTCTTTTCTCAAAAGATTATGCAAGGGATGCAACAACGAACTCAAGTTGGGTATAAACTTCCCATAATAGTTTAACATCCCTAGAAAGCTTTTCAGCTGAGTGATATCGGTTGGTTGTGGTGCATCGGAAATGGCCTCGACTTTTGCTGGATCGGGCCTTAAGCCCTCCCTATCTATTATAAAGCCTAAATATTTAACACGCTCTTTTAAAAATTGGCATTTACTTAACTTAATCGTTAAACCCATGTCCCGTAGCCGCTCAAGAACGGCTCTCAAGTTACTCATGTGATCTTTGTGGTTCCGTCCCGTCACACAAATGTCATCCAGGAACACCACGGTCCCCGATAATCCCCGCAATGTCTCCTCCATTAATTTCTGGAATTTCTCTGGGATGCATGAGAGACCATAAGGTGTGCGACGATAAACAAAAGTGCCAACATGCGTTGTTATCGCTGTAAACGGCTGAGAGTCCTCTGTTAGTAAACATTGCTCATACGCATGTTTCAGGTCTATCTTGGAAAATTTATCCCCGCCACTCAGACCAGCGAACAATTCGTCAATGCGTGGCAAGGGGTAAAAATCACGCTTGAGTTTTGGATTTATTGTGATCTTGTAATCACCGCAAATCCTTACGTCACCGTTCTCCTTCACTACCGGGACTATCGGGGTTCCGTAGTCTGAATGGTCAACGCGGCTTACGGTACCATCGGTCTCTAATCGCGCTAATTCGCGTTCTACCCGCGCTTTCAGCGCCAGCGGCACGGGCCGTGCGCGCACATAAACCGGTTCCCTATCTGAGAGATCTAGTCGGATGGCTTGTTTACATGTTCCCAACTTACTTGTAAACACCTCAGGAAATTCAATGCACAGTTGGTTCACGAATCCGTCCTCGCTTATCTCGTTAAAATTTATTTGCTGAATTTTTAGGGCGCGCATCCACTCTCTACCTAACAGTGGTCGGCTCCCATTTCTTATTATTTGAAGCGATAAATTCTTGGCTTCCACATCGCCCAGTTTTACATCAACCGAGATAAAACCGAGAGACTCGATTCGTGCACCCGAGTAACTGCGTAACACTAAGTTATCAGGTTTTATTGCTTTGCTCGAAAACACTTGTTTATAAAAGTCCTCACTGATAGCGGATATTCTACTTCCTGTGTCTATTTCACATTCCATTTTGCGCCCATCAACATTAACTTTTACAAAATATGGCTTGTTACCTTCAGTTGAGACTTGTACCTGGAACATCTCCTCATTTGACTCGTCCCCTTCACTCAGATAATGTTGGCGATCATTCGACCGACGACCACTAAAACCTCGCACTTTACCACACATCACTTTGAGGTGTCCCCTCTGGCTGCACTCATCACAGTTGTAGTACCTAAACCTGCACCTCTGTGGATCATGCCCCTTTCCGCACCTCCAACAATGGCGCGGCGCTGCAGCCTCGCCGCCATCGCCACCGCCCGTGTTCCCGCCAGCTCGCCGCGGCCTGGGGCCTCCGCCCCCCGTACCGCCCCGAGCGCGAGCATAGTGCAGGCCTTCGCCCGCCTCGCCGCCACCGACCCCGGAGCTTGTCACAACCGTTGTGTTGCCGCTCACCTCCGCGTGTCGTTCTGCAGCCTCCAGAGCCAGTGCCAGCTCCACCGCCTCCTTGTACTGAATGGATCTTTCAGCGAAAATTCGCGATCGCATCGCCTCGCTTGCCAGCCCCGAGACAAACTGGTCCCGCAGGTTCTCCTGGAGAGACGGTCCGAAATTGCAAGTCGACGCTAGGTGCTTCAAGCTCTGTAGGTATTCCACAATAGGCTCACCCGCACGCTGCCTACGCAAACGAAACACGTGTCGCTCGGCAATCTCCGACCTCTGCGGCTCCAGGTGTTCTGTCACTAACCTCACAAGCTCATCAAACGATTTAGTCTCCGGGTGAACCGGTGAACAGAGGTCGCACATTAACTCATAAGTTGCTTCACCAACTACCGTGATTAACATGGGCACCTTGAGTTCGTCTTTTATTTCGTTCAATAAGATAAACTGTTTTACCCGGCGAATATAGGCTGGCCATTGTTTTGATGTTAAATCAAATGGCTCAAGCTTTCCGATCGGCATTGTAGGTATTTCGCGATGGTTCCCGCACAATAGATTAAAATAATATTATAATCGTATTTTTGATCCGCGCTCGCCGCCAGTGCTACGTCAATGAAAGGCAGGAGCTGCACACAGACTGGTTTATTGGATAGATCACCGATACAACGTCACAAAATAAAAAATAAATTGTCACCAAGTAGGTGGTTAGCTTAGCCATATATTTTGTTTAAAACATATTATTCTTACCTTAGTATACCTACTTAAGTATTTGTAGAGGATGTACCTAGTAGGTAGGTACTTAGTTATAAATTCACATCACAATAAAATTATATCATCACTTGAAACAGTCAGCTCTGCACCTGAAGTGGCTAAGTGCAGTGATATGACTACTATACTACAAACAACATAATAAAATGATGCGGATGAACGCCGCCGCCACGTGCCGCGAGCGCCCTCTGTCGGCCGGCCCCCGCGCCTCGCCAAATGATTACACTGCACAACAAAATATACTGAAAATATAGCAACTTTTGTCTGATGAATGACTTTTAACTAATTTGACGTCGCTGATTCTCGATATAGGCTATTTTTTTTCTATCAGCTCTTGTCTTGTAAAATATCGACATATTGCCGTGTTTGTTTGCTGATATTTTACAATTTATTAAGTTTTCTTAATATAATCGTCAAGAAGAGTCTCTGCCTTCAGTTTCAGCAAGAAAATCAAAATAAAAGGAAGTTTTTTTCAACTTAAAACTAAATAGATTGGTTGATCTCTAAATTTAAATGCTTACATATTTTTTTAAAAACAATTATTTTTTTTAAAACTAGAGCTGATACAGAAACAGTCACAGATTTGAAATCATCTTTAAAAATTGGAGTAATATCATGTAACATAATCCAATCATCAGAAACACTGTTGTGCAGTGTTATTTATTTACTATGAGATCACGATGTAAAAAAGTAACTAAATCATATAACCTACTTATTAATTATCAATATTATTTACTTCTAAAAATAAGGTATTTGGGTTTATGTGTGTTGTGTAGGTACATGCAACGTCCGGTGGTTACAGGACGTTGGCAATGAAAACACTCGAATAGTGATAAGTAAGCTTCGTGTAATAAGTTAATACCTACATTAAGTACTTGTTACATTGTCGACCATGGCCGTGGCCGGGTTATCTAAAAACAATTTAAAGTTTGCACAGTTTTAGCCTACCTACCTACATATAATAATTGGCCGTCATTTTTGAGGTGAACATGATGTACGTAAATACATAATAATAAAATAAAATTTAGCAACTACATTAAGTACATTCAAGGCAGTACGTACCTACCTACATCCAAAAGAGATTCAAGGATAGATGATTTGATTACATTATGAAAGTCTTTGGTTCTATCGAAGTAACAACTTGACCTAATTTAAGTATTTTACGTTTAAGGAATGCTTTATATTTTATTATGAGCTGTTGTAAAACACTTCAGCGAATTTGAAACTGCCCTTAAGTTCACTGAGAGCTACCGTTTTACTGGACACTTAGTTCAGTCATTATATCCAAAAAACCGACCCTACCCGTGAATAATTAGTTCTTGGATTTTTTTTTCGTAGGTCCCTCGGGGGTGTCACTGGGAGTGTAAATTCAAAAAGTAGACTGAATCAGGCTCTGAACTAACTAGTTGGCGCCACTGTTGAGTAAGGTCCTGAAATATAGCTCTCAAAGTTAGTTACCTATTACAGCCGTGGAAACAAAGATTACAGTAAAATCAAATCCTACCAAACACATTTTCATGTAAAAAATGTTGCCAAGACGAGACCATACACCTCGAACTGTTAATAAGCTATAAGATTTCATGTAGAGACAAGCTTCTAACTCCACACGCCCTAACTTCACAAACTCTACATACTTAATATGTGGCTGTGTCAGTTTTAACAGTGACATTCGGACCTCACGCTACTCTTGCGCCCCTAGCGGCCAATTCATGCGCGGTAGCCCATTCCACTAGTTTCAGAGATCCTCATCGGTTTAAATGAGTATGTCGGTCACCGGTCGGTAGAGTTGTCAGTTCCGTGGATCAGCGATCGGGCGGGTCAGAAGCGACTGGCGAGTCCTCCGGCGCGGCTGTCGGCGTGCGATGCGAGCGCGTCGCCGCGCTGGATCACCACGTTGACGGCTGGCGCGCGCGGCCCGGCCGCCGGTGGTCCGCTGGCCAACCGCAGCAGGGCCGGGCTTGGCGGTGGCGGCCCCGCCGGCTCTACCGTCAGCACCCCCCCGGGCCCCGCCACCAGCCGCGCCCGCTCCACCCCCTCCGCACCGCCTCCCCCCGCCAACAGCGCCGCCCCCGCCTGCGCCAGCGCCGCGCTTGACTCCGCGCCCACCACGAACCTCGAGCCTGACACGGAAACGGTTTGACATTGTATTTATATTGATATTTGTAGCATGAGCGGGTACAAAAGTTTGCCACCATCTCTAGAAAAGGTTAGATTCATAATTTCAAAGAAGTATTATAATATAGAACTTTAACTGACCGCAAACGCGCTCTTCAGCAAAGATGGCGGGAGCGAGATCGAGAGGCGCGCGCGGTGTGTCGTAGCGCCAGCCCTCCCCCTCCGCACCCCCCGCACCCACCGCGTCAGCCTCGCCCTCCGCCGACAGGCCGCTGTCGATAGAACCACAACTGAACATGCATGTCAGATAGATGTCATAGAGTAGATATCTACTCCATTAATCCCATGTATACACCGTGGAATTTTAGTGGTTTTAAAGCCGAAGGTATTTAGTTGCACTCGCGATTCTGAGCCAATTTCCAAAAGTTTACTCCAAAACGTGCGAAAAAAAAACACTTCCCAATACAAACTGCTATCGCCAATCGACACCATTTGTATGGAGAAGTGAATTTTTTTTTCGCGCGTTTTGGAATGAAATTTTGTATTTTGGCTCAGAATCACCAGTGCAACAAAATACTCGTACCTTCGGCTTTAAAACCACTAAAATTGCACGGAGTAGAGGCCGCTACTGAAACTCGAAAAACGGAAACTGAAGTGGTGTAGGTTGTACCGAGTATGATAATTAAATGACATATAAATGCTCTACATTGAGCAGAAGTGCAAAGAAGTGTGTTGCATAGACTTTAGTCATTATAGCTGGGAGACTGACTGGGCGCTTCGTCTCGCGGGACTAACGCTCGCGCAGCGTGAACAGATCTACAGTCGCAAGACGTGATGGTGATCACGCCTTGCCACTAGTCACTAGGCAGATGCGAATCCTGGGCCCTTAGCCTGTAACACAATGGTGACAAAATGGGCTGTCAGGTGACGACTTCAATTACGATTTGCTAACGCTGTCTGTCCTTTTAATGTTTTTGTAGTACAGCAAAGAATATTTTGATTCTAATTCTAGAGGATTAGTTCTCTGGTTGTAGCAGAAAAACGAGGAGAGCCCGGTTTTGTCCCTCTGCCGGGACGCCATTGACCCGCCATTGCGTTACAGGCTAAGGGCCCTGGTAACGCTATACGAGCGTTTTTCCCACGAAAATGTTCGGCCAGTCAGTACTCGGCTATTTGAGTAGACTTGAGTAGACTATGGGGACTACTACCTAATATGTAGGTACAATACTTTGGATGCTCTACATTTTATTTTATTTTGGACTAGTTGTGCCCGCGACTTCGTATGCGTTTTTACACATTTGACATTTAATTTAAATTCGACTGTGGAGGAAAACTCAAAAGGAAGGTTTTTTTTAACCTCCGACCAAAAAATAAGGGTGTTATAAGTTTCACAGCTTTGTGAGTGTGTCTGTATAGGTATGTGTTTATGAGGGTGTGTCTGTCTGTGGCACCGTAGCTCTTAAATGGGTGAACGATATGGAAGGTTTAGGTTTTTTTTTAAATTTGAAAGCAGGTTTTCTAGCGAATGTTCTTAGTTATGTTTTGTCAAAATTGGTTCAGCTATTAAATATGCTTATTTGAAGCTAAAATGTCGGGGGTATTTTAATTTAATAGTTATTATTTCTTAACTTGCGGTAGCAGGGCTCAAAAGAAAGCATTAGAATAAAACCCCTAATCTAAACAATACATTTAAAAAATTAATAATAAATATGTATTGTTTGCATTAAGGTATCGCCCGTGATAAGATACCAGGAAGCTTAGCATAAGAATTGCTTAGGAAGTAAAGGGGTTTATATGTATCTCCCTCGACGTAGAGTGGGATAGATAAAGTTATAAGCCCATAGATAAGGTCTTACTCATTCGCATGCTAAGCCAGCAAGCAAAGCATACGGCTAATAACTCTATCTGTCCCGCTCAACGGTAAACAATAGTTATTTGTTATGCAAGAATGCAAAATTATTGTTTGCGGCGAGTGCTTGTATTGAATACCGAGCGGTGTTAAAAGACCGCCAACAAAGTAGGAGACCACATATAGTCCTAACGAACATTTTTGCCCAAGGAACTATGCCTAGGAAATCAACGGTTTCCGAGATAATGAGGTTCCAAGTCGGACTATTTTTTTCGGTTTTTTTTTTTCAGAAATGTGTTCATTATCACGTTA
The DNA here is from genome assembly GCA_949319315.1 of Zelleria hepariella. Classification (NCBI taxonomy): domain Eukaryota; kingdom Metazoa; phylum Arthropoda; class Insecta; order Lepidoptera; family Yponomeutidae; genus Zelleria; species Zelleria hepariella. The sequence goes on from CASGHI010000159.1 coordinate 13,485, forward strand.
TTAACATATCTTCTCAAGAAGCTATATCAAAATTATGAATATTTCTTACAAAAAACGAAGTTAAAATTGCAACCCGCAATGTATTCTGAACATCGGATAGCCTAGATTGTGCCCAGAACCAGGACTTGTCACGGTCCTAAATTTTACTGAAAACTATTCAGCGGTATTCGCGTGATGAGGTAACACACAGACAGACAGACAGACAGACAGACAGACAGACAGACAGACAGACAGACAGACAGACAGACATAGACCGATTTTTTTACATTTTTGTATTCAGTATAGTTTACTTAGTAACCCTTGCTAGTTTTTTTCTAAAAATATTCAATGTACAGAATTGACTTCGCTAGAGTTTTATTATAAGTATAGATTATTAACAATATAAGCCTTCTAGGCTTTTGCATCTAGGACATAGCAAAACTTGCTCTAAA
>CASGHI010000160.1:0-14869 GCA_949319315.1 Zelleria hepariella
AAGGGACCGCATTCGGGAGTTATTTAATATTTTGTGTTTTTTTTTACATTTAATACAGTTTTTTAAACTTTTAAGTGACTAATTTCCCACCATAAATTGTTTGATTATGAAATCCTGCTTTTTTGCTACGATTTTCATCAGATAGAAAAGCTGGTTGAAAGTTAAATACGAATTATGTCAGGCTATAAAAAAACTTCTGAATTTCAAACAAAAGTATGCAAATGAGTTCTAGTCAACATTTTATTTTAAAAGTATCTCTTGGTAATTTTGCGTCAAACTTATATTAAGAAAGTTATTTGGGCTTAAGTGATTTTTTTGTATGGGAGCGAAGACATTTTATAACATTACTCTTTTGCTTCAACTAGCTTCACTTTCTGAGTTTCAAAAATGGAGTATGTATATTATTTACTACATTTCTCCCAAATAAACTACACACCGCAAGGGACCGCATTCGGGAATAATTCAATATTTTATGTTTTATTGTTGTTTTTTAACCTTTAAAACTGTTATTTTTTTACTTTACGTGACTAATTTCTCACCAAAAGTTGTTCGGTAATGTAGATCTGATGTTTTTTAGGTTTTCACGAGCACTATACTTATTAAACTACAGTTTTAAGGGGTTCCACGCCCGAAAAAACAACAATAAAACATTAAATATTTAATAATTTTCGAATGCGGTAATTTGCGGCATGTTGTGTGTTAAGATGAAATGTGGTAAATAATATACCTACTCCGTTTTTCAAAACCAGAAAGTGAATCTAAGTGAAGAATAAGATTAATGTTATGAAATGTTTTCGCACCCACATACAAAAAATCACGTAATCTCAAATAACTTCGCAAATATAAGTTGGACGCAAAATTACCAAGACGTACTTTTAAAATAGAATGTTGACTAGAACTCATTTGCATACTTTTGTTTGGAATTCAGAAGTTTTTTTATAGCCTGACATAATTCGTACTTAACTTTCAACCAGCTTTTCTATCTGATGAAAATCGTAGCACAAAAGCAGGATTTCATAATCAAACAATGTGTGGTGGGAAATTAGTCACTTAAAAGTTTATAAATCTATGTTAAATGTTAAAAAAATAACAAAAAAAACACAAAATATTGAATTACTCCCGAATGCGGTCCCTTGCGGTGTGTAGTTTATTTGGGTGAAATGTAGTAAATAATATGCTTACTCCATTTTTGAAACCCAGAGAGTGAAGCTAGTTGAAGCAAAAGAGTAATGTTATAAAATGTCTTCGCTCCCATACAAAAAAATCACATAAGCTCAAATAACTTAGTAAATATAAGTTTTACGCAAAATTACCAAGACGTACTTTTAAAATATAATGTTAATTAGAACTCATTGGCATACTTTTTATTGTAATTCAGAAGTTTTTTTAAACCACGCGTCCTAAGTCCGCGCGCTTCTATGGACTCGATCCACTGTGCGCTGGGCCAGCCAGGCGCGCAGCGGGAACAATACATATATTTTTTTAGGGTTCCGAACGCATAGGGTGTTAAACGGGGCCCTATTACTCTCTGCCTACGCTGTCTGTCAGTCCTGGGGCCTTAGCCTGTAACACAATGGCGTCTTAGATAGAAGGACAAACCCGGGATTTTTCGTTGTTCTCCTACAACCAGCGAACTAATCCTCTAGGATTAGACTCATAATATTCTTTGCTGTACTACAATAACATTAAAAGGACCGACAGCATCAATAAATCGTAATTAAAACCGTCAACCGAGAGCCCATTTTGGCACCATTGCGTTACAGGCTAAGGGCCCTGTCTTCGTAATAGGTAGCCAGTCATAGAATATAGGTTATTATGTGGTGGACACAACAACAAATACTAAAAAACAGAATAAAATAAATTAAGGGGACCTCCCATACAACAAACGTGATTTTTTGCCGTTTTTATAGATATGGTACGGAACTAGAGCATGGAATACCGGAGCCTTTTCCCAATACCGGTATTCATTCGGTATCAAGATTTTAAATACCGGGATACCGGTTTTTCGGTATTTTTCGGTATTAAATTTTTGTTATATTAAAAAATATTGAATTGTTATAAAATAGACAAAAAGAAAATTTTTAATAAGTGAGTTTATTTAATAGAACGATAATATTAATTTATACTAGCTTTTGCCTGCGACTTCGTCCGCGTAGATTTTTTTTCCGTTATCGACATTACCAGACGAATTTAGTTCGTAATTTATAGTCTATGTTAGCCTGGTTTCTAAGCTATCTCCATTCCTTCAGGCAAATTCGTCCTGCAGTTCTAGCGTGAAAACAAATACACACACTCACTCACTCACAAACTGTCCGCGCACTCGGAGAAAAAGTTGCAGAATCAGAATATTCTTTGCTGTACTATAAAAACATTAAAAGGACCGTCCGCAATCCGCATTAATAAATCGTAATGGGCAATTTTCTGACAGCTCATGAGTTGTAGTTCCAAAGGTTTTGTTTCTTTCTGGGCCATTATTATTTTATTTTGCATTCGATTCTAAGTTTTCTATGACCCCCCAATATCAAAGAGAAAAATCCCCTGAACAGTATCTGCTGCCTAAAAGATTTTATTTCAGTGTTATTTTCATGTACGAACAGTTTTTGTTTTCATGAAAGTTCCATTATAGGCGTTCAGATACTGCTTTACACGAGCGAGGTAAATGCTTTTGATTTTAAAACAATATTTTTTACCCAAAATACCAACATAACATCATTCAAATATAGCGTAAAACTTGCCATTCGAGACATAGACCCTCATTATTTATTTGCGTAAGTTATTGACAGAAGTTTATTTTTTAACTAACGCGCCACCTGTAAGTTCTGGTTTTGGAATGTTTCCCTCCGTTGCAAATTTTATCTGTGGTGTTTCGTTCGTGGCGTGGGGTGCATATAAATTGGTGTGAGTTGAGGAGTCTGTGACTTTGGCAGGTGACAGCTCCACTATTCTGTGCACACGGCTCACCACAGAGTTCACCATTTTGTCAGTGTGGAGAGTGTGTTGCATTGCAATCAAATCAAAACATTTTATACATGGAACCAGATAATAATATTGAGGAGTAGTTGTTAAAATATGGTTTATAATTTAAATAATAGTCTTATCTTTTCTGCGGGGGGAGCATGACTTTTATCGAGGCGGATTTATCCAACAAAATGGCGGTTTATCAGCATTTTTGACGTCTATAGTGGGTTATATATCGCTCTCGACCCACTATACAGGGTGTTAAAAGACCGCCAACAAAGCGGGAAACCACGTATTGTCCTCATCATACGGAACGTTTTTGCCCAAGGAACTATGCCTGGGAAATCAACGGTTTCCGAGATAATGAGGTTCAAAGTCAGACTTTTCTAAACTTTTTTTTTGCAGAAATGTATTCAGTATGTAGTTCTTAACATATCATCTCAAGAAGCCATATCAAAATTATGAATATTTCTTACAAAAAACGATGTTAAAATTGAAACCCGCAATGTATTCTAAACATCGGCACTTCAAGCTTAAGTAACATAAACTTATACCTACGCTCGCGCAATATGACTTCTGTGCGGTACACGTCCATGGCGTGATAAAATATTTTTCAAAATTATAACCTAAAAAACCAAAATCATTTCCCAGCAATAATTTATCGAAAAAGTACTTTGTTTTGGTGTCTAGTATGCGTGGCTTTCGGGTCTGTTGGCGGTCTTTTAACACCCTGTAGACGTCAAAAATGCTGATAAACCGCCATTTTGTTGGATAAATCCGCCTCGATAAAAGTCATGCTACGGGGACTGGTTCTTGTTTAATTCAGTCTTAGCCTGAGCCCCATACTATTGAGAAACAACACCTTTGTAACTGGATGTCGCTGACGAGATATGTTTTTTATAAGCCAGTTCGCGCTCGTTGGGCTTCGTAGATACGTCCAAACACAATATTTAGGTATTGGTGATGGAGCAAAATGTAGTGTTTCCGGTTCTACCTTTCACTCATACAAGAACAATAACAAAGTCGTGCACTCTGTACCAAAATGGAATGAGGTGAAAGATGAAGTCACAGAGCAATGAAGTGAAAAAGTATTTTCGCTGTAGTAAGCACGAATTTACTTTGTGATGTCGGATCAACGCCATCTTTCACAGCTTTTATAACTATTTTTTATTTTTTAAAGCTGTCAGGAAATCCCCAATTGAAGCCGTGAACTGGGAGCCTATTTTGGCATCATTGCGTTACAGGCTAAGGCCCCTGGACTGCAGTCCAAAATAAGAAAGTAATCGGTTTTAATTCATAAACAAAAACCGGCGCACAGTGGTCGATTTGTACGATTTAGGCGGCCAAAACTATTTTATGCTTTATTTCAGTAATAAATACGACAACAAATGCTAATCTGGTATTTTAGAGTGAATATATATGTTTATCCCTATACGTTTCATTGAAAGCGTATTTTTCTATACAAAAAAACATTTCTGTGAAAATATTTTTGTAAATAGCGCCAATGTTTTTAAATTTTCTTTAAATCTCCCTCTGGTGTAAAATATATATTTTGAGTTCATTTGAATTATCGAAATCGGCTTAGTAGTTTTTGATATTTGGGTTAAGAATTATCACAATTTGTTAAGTAAAAGACGGCCGTACATAAAAAAAAATGTTTATTCTCTACAGTCTGCATGCCTATTTAAATTGAAAATAAAATATGGATGACAAAAAAATACAGTATACACTAAAATTAAATGGTCAACAGTTATTACCACATTATTATACTAAATGTTACTTACAATGTTAGGTACCGAATCATAAACAATAAGACAATATTTTATGAAAGTTTAACATACAAATTGTTATGTTACTCTTTAAAAGACAATTCTTCCTCACCGTCACTTTCCATGCATTTATCACAAGTGCCTTTTGTATTTGGCTCTGCAGGAAGCAAAAGCTCCAAAGTTTCCTGCAAAAATGGTTTTGATCGGATCTTCTTTTTTTTTCTCATTGAACTGATGAGTGGATCTGATGTCAAGAGTAACCTGTGATAAATATCAAGGTTACAGTCTTCGCGTGAAAACTTTCGAGCAAAGTTTAGACGGTATGAGCGAAAGTGCTTATTACGAGCTTCTGCAGCTTCCTCCGAAAGTTGACCAATAGGCACTAGAGAATTTTCTATAACTTTTCCACCATGTACCAAAATTTTATGCATGGTAGGAGTCATAGAATGCCAACCATATAACTCTACATACAGTTTTGCTGTCTCAATGGCGTATTCAACAAATTTCCATCTATTTTGTGACCGCTTGATATGGCTTCCAAAATAACTTTAATTCTATAAATAAAATTAAAGTCTATTCTCGTTATTTCAGCAGCCAGATGTGGGTTTTCAAAAAATCTTCTACTAGTATTGCCGTCATTTGTGTTACCAAAATTACATTTTGGCATATCTACCAAGATACCTACTTCTTCTCTGAATCTTTGCTGAATCTCTTTTTTTTTTTTGTTGTTCTAGCATCTTTTTTGCTTTGGTTCTTTTTTCACGGTATTTCCCAACGGGCAATTAATAAGCTAAATGTAAAATACTCTCGAATAATCGAATTCTGGCATGTAAAGTTGATAGGCCAAATTCAAGCGATTCTGGGTGAATTTCGTTTTTTTTACTTAAGTCATTAAAGTTTTTTGAAGTGGCTCCGCATATGTAGCATCTACTCGTTGATTTGGTGTCAGTCACCGCATTGCAAACTTTGCCGTCCACCATGGTCATTTTAAGACTGTGGCTAACCGAGAATTTTTGCCCATTCAGTTCCAATTCCGTGGCTTTTAGGGACTTCACACTGTCCCGAACGTAATTTATTTCATCTTTTGTAATGTCTGTAGACTCTTTTATAAATCTGAATCGTATCGGGCGGCAATATCGTGGTGAAGAAGGAGTCGGGTTTTGCCAAACCATTTTTGTTTTGTCTTCGCCGCAAACAATTTGTAAAGGCACGAATGAGCTCAAAAATATATTTGCATCCGAGTCGGCGTCATTCATTAACTTTTGTTTGTATTGAGCTTGTTGTGAACCATCACAACCCCATTTGCAGATAATCTGCAAGGAATTTCTCTCAGTTTCTGTAAGAGTCATTAGTACTTCTTCGAGGAAAATTGATAATCGCGTGACGGTGTGATCTAACAAAGATTGTAGATCACTTTCAGCACAGGAAGCGGTCACTCGTAGCGTCTCTTTGGGTGGGTAACATTCCTGTTTAGCCTTCAACACTAATTCGTAGCACGGGTAAAAGCTTCTGTTGGTTGCTCGCACAATTTCATATTGACTTCGTGTCAAATCAGCGTCCACGCACATTCGCAGTGCCTCCCGAGGCGTAAGGGGATCTTGTGCCTTTGATTTGGAATGTCTTTTTTTACATTCGTTTGCGGCTGCAGGCGAATTTGTAATATCTTTTAGGACTTGCGAGGCGTTTCTTTTTCCTTCTTTTTGTAAAATTACTTGCGCTGCGTGAACTATCACTTCTTTGCCTACAGAGGAGCGAACTTCTTCTGTTTTCCTCCTTTTAGTTCTTTCACTACATTCACTGAATGTTTTGCTAGGTCGTCCTGACTTATTATGCGTTTTTATGGGCATCTCGAACGTTCCTGCTAACCATGCATCATTGCTTATAAGAAATTTTTCTAGCGTGTTGCGTGCTTTGGACCATCTCTTTTTTATTTCTGTTTTAAAATATGAAAATTTATGATTTATATACTTTTTGTCTTCGTCGGAGTCCCCGTAAGACACTAACAAATAATTTTGTAAGTATTCCAATTTGTCGTTTATTGATGGAGAGTTTTCCTCAATCATCTTATCAAAAAGATATCTGCGAGTTACTACCTCCATGCCCGAGTAACTTGATGAACCTAGAACAACGAAAAGGAATTTTAACGCAAAAGAAACAAAAAAGGAATTTTTCTCACTTTCTGCCTAAGTTAATGAATTATTATTTTTCTCGCGAAGTGGTCAAAGGTGGTGGCTATTTTTTTTGTGGTTATCTGCTCAAAGAGCTATACTATTAGAAACCATAAGGAATTTAACTCGGACGGTCTCGGAAGTACAACATTTTTACTATTGAAAATAAAAAAATGATAATATTTTCTATGAAAAAGGGCGATCTTTGATACGTTGTAACTGCACTAAATATTGATATTCCTTATCTTAATTTAAATTATATTTGAAGGAGCTTACCTGAATTTTCGACTTCCATCACTTTCACTTGTAACTGAATAATATCCAATGAAATATTCACTTTAGAATATCGGTTGCGCTAAGAGTGTCGAGAACGAACGCGTACAGCTTGCGCGACGATCAAGTTCCGACTACCTGTGGGGGCGCGCACGCAGTTCTAGGAACTGGGGAGGGGTGGGGTTTGGGCAGTCGGGGTGTCTATTTTTCCGGGAATCAATTAGTTTTGTTATAAGTTAACTTTGAGAAATGGACTTTTGGCCGCCTAAATCGTACAAATCGACCACTGTGCGGCGTTTATACTTATAGGTTTTTACAAAAAAACGCTCATTTTTGTAGGTTTCTAAAACCGGTTCACATCACTATTCCGCACGGCACACTCGCACGCATCGCATGCGCGCGAAAGTTTGATATTCCACACTTGTTTCAGAGTTTTATCTGTAATACCGAAAATACCGAAATTCCGGTATTAAGATAATACAATACCGGTTTTTCAAATGTAGATATTTAGTCCGGGATCCCGGTTTTTCGGTATTACCGAAAACCGGTATCCATGCTCTATACGGAACCCTTCGTGCGCGAGTCTGATTCGCACTTGGCCGGTTTTTATTTTTTCTATGCCTTCGGTGTTTTTCTTTTTTACTTCGCCGCCCGCCACAGAGCAGGGCCCTTAGCCTGTAACGCAATGTGCCCCGGCAGAAGGACAAAACCGGGCTCTCCTCGTTTTTCTCCTACAACCAGAGAACTAATCCTCTAGAATTAGAATCAAAATATTCTTTGCTCTAAACATTAAAAGGACAGACAAATCGTAATTGAAGTCGTCACCTGACAGCCCATTTTGGCACCATTGTGTTACAGGCTAAGGGCCCTGATGCTAGTGACTTCTTTTTATAATCTGTGGTACTTACTGATAGATCGCAGATTCGCAGCCTTTACTTACACCGTCGCCGTGAAGTTTCTATGCACGATAGTCGCGCGTTATATATCGCGCGTTTGCTAAGAGCGTTTGCCATATGCTTTGAAAAGTTAAGTGCCTTGTCTATGGTGTCTCTGAAAAAAATATATAACAAAATGTCTCTGGTTCTTTCTCAGCCGGTGACAATCAGTCAGTGGGTGTCTTTTATTTTTTTAAACTATATTATTCGTGTTCTATCCATTGTCTTAAATACAAAAATAAAAACAATAATTATTTAATGTTAATTTTTTTATAAATTTGTTACTTATTTCAGGGAATATACGTTATCAGTTAATTTGAAGTTCAAATGATCACTTCTTCTTCGTGATCTGTCAGTGTGTGTAGTAGTGTGAAGTGTGTGACAGTCTGGCAGTCAGTTGTGTGTGTGCGTGCTAAAAACTCGCTTGTCGCGAGCGGTGCGTGTGATTTTTCTACAATTGACTATCAACGCCTCGTAAGTCTTTATATTTTATGCTATTTAACGTAGAAATGCTAACAAAGTCGACAAGCAAGTTACCGCTTTGCCGTGACCCGCCGCGCTTCCTAGCGGTGGCTGTGGCCATTCGATCGGATCGTGTCGATGCGTCACCTTTGTGAGCCATTTTTCAAGTTCCGTATTCCAGAATATAGTTGCTTTGTTAGTTTCCTTTATCCTCGGTGCCGCGTTGGCAGCGACGGCGGACGCCCTCACTGCGACCGTTATCCGGAGCACTCTAACCTCGTGCAAGGCGTCGGCGGAGGAAGTGTGCAATATTCCCTTCGTTTTAGCGTCAGCGTCAACCGCTGGCCGTCGTGATTGGACGGTGCGAAACTTATGGTCTTTTCCCCCTCAAATCTGGTACTTAGTACTATACTTGGCTGTTATGGTCAAGCACTAAAACAATAGCTTTATTTTATTTATTTTTAATGCCAGCCCATAAAGAATTGGGTTGTTTCATCATCCTCATCAGCCCACATTTGCCCACTGTTGGGTATAGGCATTTACCTCTTCACGCAGGTAGTTAATTGGCGATTTATTGATTACTATGTTACGCAAATATTTCTAACCAGTAATTCATAATATTGAGTACCCACTGTGTAAGAAGTTTAAAGTAATAGAAAAGAGTGGAAAGCAATCAGCTGATGTAGTGCAGTGTAAGTGGAACAAGTGTATAATTTAGTCCAATAACAGCAAGAGAATGGAATGTGGAAAGAGAAATGCAGTAATGCAGAACAATGTCCGTGTGGCTTGGGACTGCTCTGTTTATACTGGGGTTGGGATTATTCAGAAATGAAATAAATTGTCAGGGACATTTGTGTTTCTCCCACTCGCAATAGTTAAGATTGGTATAACAATGGTGCATGCATGACTAATGAGGTCCACTCAAGCGGCACTTGGAATGCAATGTTGTGAATCATAAACCAGAAACTTGAACAAATTATTCATCTGCTTTTCTCTCCTTTTTTCCTGGTCCTCAACAAATGTTTTCCATGTGTTTAACTGCTTGATTGGCGTAAAAAAAATCCAGTACCCTCAGGGCGTCTATGAGCCGAAGTAATACCAATATAATAAGTTGGCATCATTTCTGCAGTGTGACATGCTTGTAGAATAAAAAGTACAGATAATTATCACCACGAAGCCTGCCAAGTTATTATTAGATTTCTACTATTGGTGAGTTTATGGAATAGTTTTTTGAACATGGTATTGATTATATCAATACTTATGACTTCTTCAGCCAAATAAATCCTTAAGCCTCAAAATAATATCCATAGCCGTAGCAATACAAACAAGTAGGACGTAATATTGCTGTCACAGTTCCACCCCGTCACTGCTGCCTGTGCCTGACTGAACGCCTATAATTGAGGAATAATATAAAAAGAAAAGTATACAAGAATAATTGCATGTATTACTCAGTTGTTAGACCAATGTAGGAATTATTGCGAGCATAATAATAATTGATGAATCTACCCCTATTGAGAGCATAATAATAATTGATGAATGTACCCTCACTGATGGACGATTCAAAGCCTGTGATTCCGGATCTTATTTGTCAAACGCCGATTCATAATGGTGAAATTGCCGGTTAATATACAGGACAGACGACATCTCTAAGGCGACAGAGGGTCCGTGGATGCGTGCTGCTAGAGACCGAGGAGGATGGCGTGAGGGGGAAAAGGCCTATACCCAGCAGTGGGCAAATGTGGGCTGAAAATGATGATGATGAATGATGATACAGGGTGTCTTTTAGACCGCCAACAGACCCGAAAGTCACGCATACTAGACACCAAAACAAAGTACTTTTTCAATCAATTATTGCTGGGAAATGATTTTGGTTTTTTACCTACTGATGATTTTGAAAAATATTTTATCACGCAATGTATCTGAATACCTGTAGCCAACCCAACCTGTTGTGGGTAGCTACAGGTTGAGAAAGAAGAAAAGATATCTAAATAATCCTCATTATACCCTCCAAAACTAGGTGACAGGAAAATTTCATTGGTATTTTTATGGGTAAGAGAATCTACCCGCAAACGCGAAAATCGTAAGTGGGTACGCGTGGTGATATTTGCCCGAACTCTCTCTCTCTGAGAGAAGGCTTTTGCCTAGCTAGTGGGACATGTAAAATTGTACAGGCTAAATCTTAGTTTTTTTAGGAGCATCTCAGGTGGTTAATTTCGAACAGTGTTTCAGATTTGCAATGGTTAAGTTAGTAGGTCGAGGGGCGAGCGCGGGTCAGCGCGGGCGGGCGGGCAGCGCGCGGGGCCGCGGATCTAGGTCAATGGTAGCGCTGGATCGAGCGAGGGCGCCGCAGCCGCGCTAGCTGCTAGCACCAGGGTTTCATGTCTGTAAAGCAATGGCTTTCGATAGGATCAATCGAGAGATAGTGGCACAAACCTTTGTCTACCGCTCCATGTTTAAACAGATCAAAAAAAGGGTAGAAAAGACCATTGTACCTAGCGCTGTGTATCGTTGTAAGAAAAACAAGTTTCTTCTTAAAAAATCTTCAAACAAGTACAAACAGAGGCATATTTATTTGTCGAGAGCAATGACAGTGTGATGTTGACGATGTTTCTTGGCCGGTTTCGGCCACGGCGACTGCTACAACTCCGGCGTTCGTGCGCTCGCAGCCTCGCGTGTGGCTTACATAGCCGATCTTTTTTTGCAAAGGTCCTTCCGCATAGCGGGCAGCAGTGCATCCCTCCAACTGATCGATCGCCGAAGCGATTCAGTCGGAGACTTTTTATTGGGTGATACCCTTTGTTGATGAAAACCACCTTTGTATTACGACTAACACGATTTACAGACTTGAGGCCCTGCTGCTTTACGTTATAGCGCGGGTCACGTAGCTACCTACCTACTTGATGTGATGACGTAAGTGTCATCTGCAACAATCACTGTATAAGCCACTTGTACCGTTTCCCTTGGTCGTGAAAAAACTGGCATTCATTCTGTTGAGCTCACCATCAGGGACTAGGAAGGTCCTTCTAAACAGGAAATATGTTTGTGAGCTAACATAATTCATTGTTCGGTTTCGAGTTTCTATTATTTTGTTGCACATTGGTGGATAAAAGCGACGTCAAGGTAGAAAAATCTTTTCCATTAGGTACAATGGTTCGCAACTGTTGCCGATAGCACCTACGATGTGATTATTATGGGTCGCCTTTAGTAGATAAAACAGCTATTATGTTTGAGTAATAATCTAATAATAACCAGCCGTACCTTCCTTTTAAATTGGCGTTGATAAGTTGGAGTGGAACCAACGAATTACGTTGTTTATCCTAGATGTGGTATATTATGATGGCATAAAACGCAGATTTAAGTGTCGTGAGACGTCACGTTGGATTCTCCCAGATGTATGGGAAAATCTGCGTGTTTTCTTTTTCGCAGTCGATGAGGTTTATGGAGCGCTTGAAATTGTATTGTGTTTTGGTACCCCATTTTTGGTAACGGGATCAAGTCATGTCACAATAAAACGTCAAAGTTAGAAAATCATGTGGATCGGATAATAATAATTGACACAGAGTATTGCCAGCTTTACTAAGTCGCGATATCGCATCATAGGTATTAAAATGTTGAATGTCGGGTGGGTGGCGGGCGGTCGTCGACCTCTAGGCCAGAGCCGTGCCGGGCGGGCAAGGGGCTCCAGAGCGCGCCCTCCTCGGGCCGTAGCCGCCGTGCCGCCGCCGGGCCGCCGAATTAGTCGCAGGTGCCGTGCCGCCACGCTCTCCCGGCGACCTTGCAGCCGCGCCAAGGTTCGCGGGGCGTCGACCGCGCAACGACCGCTGTTGCCGAAACGACGACGCCTCAACTATTTCGCCGATTTACATCACGCAGCGGGTTTTCCTCTTATCGTGACCGCGCGGTGTAGGTAGATGTGTCTTGTAAAAATAAACGTTAGGGCTCACCTACACCGGTGCATTTAAGTCTGATGCGAAAAAGAGCCCCTAAAGCTCCAACTCAGGCCTGTAGACTCGTTTTGGACGTCGCAAAACCGCAAGTCTAACGCTAAAACGCGAGCGCCAAATACATTGTATAACGTGGTGTGACATAACTGAACCTTCAGAACAGTTTATTATAAACTAATGTGTAGGTAGGTATGGCCCGCTCGCGAAATCGCAATTTCTCGCCACGGTAGCCTCCGTAGTCTAGCCGCGACCCTATTCGCTAAAAATCCGGTGTAGTTCAGTGTAGTTTCCACGATATAAACATTACGGTCATCTGATGTAGCTTCATCGTCACCATCATAGTTCTCAGCCCATTTTTGCTTACAGCTGGTTATAGGCCTTTTTTCCCTGCACGCCCCCTCGTGCGGTGAGACTGTTGCTTGCAATATGAAAATATTCCAGCATAAAAATGTCTTGACAGTTGAAAGCTGGAGTGGCATTTCAGCCAAAATGCGGTCTGAGCCTGGCTGCAGAAGCGGTCGAGCGCCGAGAGTACGTTGATGTGGCGCGACACCTGGCGGCAGAGGGGGCGACGACCGGAGGCGCGTCAACCCCGCGCGCCACCGCCGTTCTCGACCATACCACATCGAACATCGGTGTAGTACAGGGATTCGTAAACTGGGGTCCTTGGCAGGAGTGCCGGGGGTCCGTGGCTAGTACAATGATAAAATACGTACGTAGCTATACCTACGTTCTTTCCAATTTTAGTTAACGCTGTTACAAACAATCTTTTAAAATTTAAATCCTAAGGGGTACACAACTACAAACAAAATTTAAACTCACTTTTATCCGCTAAAACACCACAGTAACAACAAGCCTGTAAGGCTGATTTTCGAAGATCAAAGAGTTTTCCTTCGCATTTGAGAAGCTAGGCATTTTTCTTCGACGTATCCCACTCTACATAGATAGATCAAAAGAGTGTATAGTTGTAGACCCATAGATGCGGCTTAACCTATCCTTTGCTATGCCAGATGAACACTTTATATTACACTATCCTTTCCAATCAGGCCGCTCGAAACACTGACATCTGTTTTTTTGTTAGCTTACTTAATCTATTTTTACATACTGAATGAAGCAGTTAAAGCTTTGTAAATAATATTTTCATTTCGTATTTGCTTCAACTAATCTTTATTGTTTTTCCCGTTATCATATTTATTTTATTTTTAAACAAAACTTCATTTGAATTTTGCTGGTTGAAGCAAAAAATTTCCTATAATTTAAATTTTCACACTAATTAACAATACATTACAACGTCGATTAACCGAACGACCGCTTATCCGAACTGCGGTACCTAGGCGCAGGTAAGGAGTAGACTTAGTCCGACAGGCGAAAAGGCTCTCTATTACTTTTAATACAAAAGTATGCGGTTCGATTATCCGAACAAACCGGTTATCCGAACACCTATGTCCCCAATTAGTTCGAATAATCGAGACCGTTTAAAACCTAGATCGTGTTCGTGTGACACAAGTAGGGCCAGATTCCCGCACGCAAGGTGCGTCGGCTAGCAGCTGAAAGAAGCCCTTTAGGTAGACTTGTAGAGAGTCTGTTCCAATTCCAATACAATAAGCTTTGAGATTTTTCCGAGACACGACGTGATTCCAAAACCATATTTTGATTACTTTTTGTTTTTACTAAAGTACTTACCCTAATATTATAAAGATTATTATTATAATTCGCTGTTCCGAGCGAATTTTTTATCTATCTATGAGTATAAGTTTATATCTGTTAATACGCTGCCAATTATTACTGCTGCAGAGTGACGGTCGCCTTCAATGGAATAAATAAATCAATTAACAGCCCTATCTACGTAAGGGTGAACGTCCGAAATCACCCCTAGCTACCCCAAGGGCAAGCGGGGTCGCGCGTCTGCACGTTTATTACTTATTTAGGGACTTGATCTATGCGACCGTCGTACAATGTTATCGGTCAAAGTTAGGGGAAAGTCATCGCTCTCTGATTAGATGCTATCGATCGACGCAGTCGTCATTATGCTTGTTGTAATTGTGTGTCGTACACACAGGTGTTATCAAACGCAAAACCACCACAACAGATTTTTGATGCAATAAGTTGAGGTCGCAAATTTTTGCTGTTATATCTATCTACAAGGTATAACAAAAGAACCTAAATATTTTTTTATACTGATTCTCTTAGTATCAAGCTATTACTTCCCTTACAACCCTTTGTATGGTCAGCGTCACGCTAGAACATCCATGGAAGCCCTTATCGCGCGCGGGTTAGTGCGACAATCGAACAAAAGGGGGTATCCTAGTGTCGGCGACTGCTATTACAGGCATAGCGCGTAACTGAGTAGGTTCCTGCGG
>CASGHI010000161.1:0-38981 GCA_949319315.1 Zelleria hepariella
GAGCAACGCCTTTTTTTCAGTTTTTGGCCACATTTTAGCTCCGATTTTTCTTTAAATTGGTACAAGTACTCTACGACAAAATCGAATAGTAACGTATTCTTAAATTTTTCAAGAATTCCCCCCTAACCGGTACAATTGTATGTCAAAAGTCACCAAAAATGCAGTTAATTCACTTAAAAGGTTATTGCATGCCGTTGTAAAATTGTGATAAAATACGTAATTTAAGTTTTTGTAGTTCAAATAACGTATTTTATCACAATTTCATGGCGGCTTGCGGTATACTTCTAAGTAAAATAAGTGCATTTTTGGTGACCATTGACATACAATTTTACCTGTTAGGCGGGAATTCTAGAAAATTTTAAGAATATATTGCTATTTGATTTTGTCGTAGAGCACTTGTACTAAGTAACAGAAAAATCGGAGAAAAATAGTGGTCAAAAATTAAAAAAAGGCGTTGCTCTCAATACAATTTCGCGGTTTTTTCGGTTTTTTACATGGTTTCAGTCGGCGCTCGAGATCACAAACTTGGTTGGGCCAACCTCATAAACAAATCAGCCAAAAGTCAGAACTACGGGATGTAATGCAAGGTACCTACTCATACATTTATTGCCAAAACGCACTTTGCGATTTTGGACTTAATTTTTTTCATGGGTTAGGAACTGGAAAATTTAGGTTCTATTACGTAGAATTACGTAAATTTTCACAATATCAAGGTGACAAGCTGTAACCTTTTATTCTGAATTAAGTGCATTTTTGCCTACTTTAGGCTTGAAATTTTTCATGTTTGCGGCGGGTCAGGAACGGCAAGATTTAGTTTTTTGTAGCTCAAATTACGTATTTTATCACAATTTCACAACGGCATGCGGTAACCTTTTAAGTGAATTAACTGCATTTTTGGTGACTTTTGACATACAATTTTACCGTTCAGGGAGGAATTCTTGAAAAATTTAAGAATACGTTACTATTTGATTTGGTCGTAGAGTATTTGTACCAATTTACAGAACAATCGGAGCAAAAATGTGGCCAAAAACTGAAAAAAAGGCGATGCTTTCAATACAATTTCGCGGTTTTTTCGGTTTTTTATATGGTTGCGGTCGGCGCTCGAGATCACAAACTTTGATAATTCATTGGGCCAACATCATAAACAAATCAGCCAAAATTCAGAACTACCGGATGTAAAGCAAGGTACCCATACATTCATTGCCAAAACGCATTTTTCGATTTTTGACTTAATTTTTTTCATGGATGCGGCGGGTTAGGGACTGCAAGATTTAGGTTCTAGTATGTGAAATTGCATAAATTTTCACAATATCAAGGTGGCAAGCGGTAACCTTTTATTCTGAATTAATTGCATTTTTGCCTACTTTGGCTTGAATTTTTTCATGTTTGCGGCGGGTCAGGAACGGCAAGATTTGGTTTTTTGTAGCTCAAATTACGTATTTTATCACAATTTCACAACGGCATGCGGTAACCTTTTAAGTGAATTAACTGCATTTTTGGTGACTTTTGAGTCTTTTGACATACAATTTTACCGGCTAGGGGGGAATTCTTGAAAATTTTAAGAATACGTTACTATTTGATTTTGTCGTAGAGTACTTGTACTAAGTTACAGAAAAATCGGAGCAAAAATGTGGCCAAAAACTGAAAAAAGGCGTTGCTCTCAATACAATTTCGCGGTTTTTTCGGTTTTTTACATGGTTACGGTCGGCGCTCGAGATCACAAACTTGGTTAATTCATTGGGCCAACATCATAAACAAATCAGCCAAAAGTCAGAACTACCGGATGTAAAGCAAGTTACCCATACATTTATTGCCAAAACGCATTTTTCGATTTTAGACTTAATTTTTTTCATGGATGCGGCGGGTTAGAGACTGAAAGATTTAGGTTCTAGTACATGTGGAATTGCATAAATTTTCATAATATCAAGGTGGCAAGCGGTAACCTTTTATTCTGAATTAATTGCATTTTTGCCTACTTTTGGCTTGAATTTTTTCATGTTTGCGGCGGGTCAGGAACGGCAAGATTTGGTTTTTTGTAGCTCAAATTACGTATTTTATCACAATTTCACAACGGCATGCGGTAACCTTTTAAGTGAATTAACTGCATTTTTGGTGACTTTTGACATACAATTTTACCGTTCAGGGAGGAATTCTTGAAAAATTTAAGAATACGTTACTATTTGATTTGGTCGTAGAGTATTTGTACCAATTTACAGAACAATCGGAGCAAAAATGTGGCCAAAAACTGAAAAAAGGCGATGCTTTCAATACAATTTCGCGGTTTTTTCGGTTTTTGACTTAATTTTTTTCATGGATGCGGCGGGTTAGGGACTGCAAGATTTAGGTTCTAGTATGTGAAATTGCATAAATTTTCACAATATCAAGGTGGCAAGCGGTAACCTTTTATTCTGAATTAATTGCATTTTTGCCTACTTTTGGCTTGAATTTTTTCATGTTTGCGGCGGGTCAGGAACGGCAAGATTTGGTTTTTTGTAGCTCAAATTACGTATTTTATCACAATTTCACAACGGCATGCGGTAACCTTTTAAGTGAATTAACTGCATTTTTGGTGACTTTTGAGTCTTTTGACATACAATTTTACCGGCTAGGGGGGAATTCTTGAAAATTTTAAGAATACGTTACTATTTGATTTTGTCGTAGAGTACTTGTACTAAGTTACAGAAAAATCGGAGCAAAAATGTGGCCAAAAACTGAAAAAAGGCGTTGCTCTCAATACTATTTCGCGGTTTTTTCGGTTTTTTACATGGTTGCGGTCGGCGCTCGAGATCACAAACTTGGTTAATTCATTGGGCCAACATCATAAACAAATCAGCCAAAAGTCAGAACTACCGGATGTAAAGCAAGTTACCCATACATTCATTGCCAAAACGCATTTTTCGATTTTAGACTTAATTTTTTTCATGGATGCAGCGGGTTAGAGACTGCAAGATTTAGGTTCTATTAATGTGGAATTGCATAAATTTTCACAATATGAAGGTGTTAAGCGGTAACCTTTTATTCTGAATTAAGTGCATTTTTGCCCACTTTTGGCTTGAATTTTTTCATGTTTGCGGCGGGTCAGGAACGGCAAGATTTGGTTTTTTGTAGCTCAAATTACGTATTTTATCACAATTTCACAACGGCATGCGGTAACCTTTTAAGTGAATTAACTGCATTTTTGGTGACTTTTGAGTCTTTTGACATACAATTTTACCGGCTAGGGGAATTCTTGAAAATTTTAAGAATACGTTACTATTTGATTTTGTCGTAGAGTACTTGTATTAAGTTACAGAAAAATCGGAGCAAAAATGTGGCCAAAAACTGAAAAAAGGCGTTGCTCTCAATACAATTTCGCGGTTTTTTCGGTTTTTTACATGGTTACGGTCGGCGCTCGAGATCACAAACTTGGTTAATTCATAGGGCCAACATCATAAACAAATCAGCCAAAAGTCAGAACTACCGGATGTAAAGCAAGTTACCCATACATTCATTGCCAAAACGCATTTTTCGATTTTAGACTTAATTTTTTTCATGGATGCGGCGGGTTAGAGACTGAAAGATATAGGTTCTAGTATGTGGAATTGCATAAATTTTCATAATATCAAGGTGGCAAGCGGTAACCTTTTATTCTGAATTAATTGCATTTTTGCCTACTTTTGGCTTGAATTTTTTCATGTTTGCGGCGGGTCAGGAACGGCAAGATTTGGTTTTTTGTAGCTCAAATTACGTATTTTATCACAATTTCACAACGGCATGCGGTAACCTTTTAAGTAAATTAACTGCATTTTTGGTGACTTTTGAGTCTTTTGACATACAATTTTACCAGCTAGGTAGGAATTCTTGAAAATTTTAAGAATACGTTACTATTTGATTTTGTCGTAGAGTACTTGTATTAAGTTACAGAAAAATCGGAGCAAAAATGTGGCCAAAAACTGAAAAAAAGGCGTTGCTCTCAATACAATTTCGCGGTTTTTTCGGTTTTTTACATGGTTGCGGTCGGCGCTCGAGATCACAAACTTGGATAATTCATTGGGCCAACATCATAAACAAATCAGCCAAAATTCAGAACTACCGGATGTAAAGCAAGGTAACCATACATTCATTGCCAAAACGCATTTTTCGATTTTTGACTTAATTTTTTTCATGGATGCGGCGGGTTAGGGACTGCAAGATTTAGGTTCTAGTATGTGAAATTGCATAAATTTTCATAATATCAAGGTGGCAAGCGGTAACATTTTATTCTGAATTAAGTGCATTTTTTCGTAACTTTGACCTTAAATATCTCATTGATGCGGCGGGTTAAGAACGGCAAGATTAGGTATTTTGTAGCTCAAATTACGTATTTTATCACAATTTCACAACGGCATGCGGTAACCTTTTAAGTGAATTAACTGCATTTTTGGTGACTTTTGACATACAATTTTACCGGCTAGGGGGGAATTCTTGAAAATTTTAAGAATGTGTTACTATTTGATTTTGTCGAAGAGTACTTGTACTAAGTTACAGAAAAATCGGAGCAAAAATGTGGCCAAAAACTGAAAAAAGGCATTGCTCTCAATACAATTTCGCGGTTTTTTCGGTTTTTGACATGGTTGCGGTCGGCGCTCGAGATCACAAACTTGGATAATTCATTGGGCCAACATCATAAACAAATCAGCCAAAATTCAGAACTACCGGATGTAAAGCAAGGTACCCATACATTCATTGCCAAAACGCATTTTTCGATTTTTGACTTAATTTTTTTCATGGATGCGGCGGGTTAGGGACTGCAAGATTTAGGTTCTAGTATGTGAAATTGCATAAATTTTCACAATATCAAGGTGGCAAGCGGTAACCTTTTACTCTGAATTAAGTGCATTTTTTCGTAACTTTGACCTTAAATATCTCATTGATGCGGCGGGTTAGGAACTTCAAAAATTAGGTGTTTGTACCCAGAATGATGTGTTTTACAACATATCAAAAGGGGAACCGGTAACCTTTTACTCTGAATTAAGTGCATTTTTTCGTAACTTTGACCTTAAATTTCTCATTGATGCGGCGGGTTAGGACCTTCAAAAATTAGATGTTTGTACCCAGAATGACGTGCTTTACAACATATCAAAAGGGGAACCGGTAACCTTTCAAGAAAATTAAACGGTCGCTGGCGACTGTACTATTAAGAGGAACCGTACTCCTTGCATATTTCTGTATATAAAATTAGCTCAGTGTTCTGTATATAGAAAGAAATTTAGCCCACTAAGTGGATGCCACACTTAGCTAGAACTTCGTAAAATAGTACGTCTACTAATGATTACATACACACATTATTGAAAAAAATAAGCATTCGGCATTCAAAATTCTATACTTATGCATCTTTGAATACAGTTAATTTGTATTTGGAATCTTTCGAAATATAAAAAAATACAATTTTAACAAAATATGCATTAGGCACTACTACCGATAAATATTCAGTTAAAATATTACCAAACTCCATACATATCGATGTTAATATAGCAAACGTAAGTTTTAGTAATGTAAGGTCTAGAACGTAATAGTCAATATTAAAAATGTTAGGCTGTTAAACAGTTATATCCCTGTCATTCATTCAGCAAAAATTTTATTTTGAAAGCTAAAACCTACTTACAGTTAAATATAATTAAGTTACAATTCCACAAAACCAAAAAAGAATAATTTAAATAATTAGGTACCACGATTATTTGTCGGATCTCTAGCTTTTTGCTTTCTAATTTAAACATGGATACGTAATTGTTATTTACATATTGTAATAGTAATTATTATAATTATTATATAAACTACATAACATTTATATTATTAACTACGGATATTTCTATTGTTGTTTTGAAGTTGCCAGAAGGTAGCTAATATACATTACGGTGTACATATATTATTTGTAGTCTAGTTTAATATATTACTGCGTTATTAACTCCATATAATTAATGATAGAATTAAAAGTAATTATTAGCGGTAATTATATTATTGTTCATATCATATAATAATGATGCTGAAACATTATCTTCTTTCTGAACAATTTCTAAAGTTATTAAAGGAAAATAAAGATAAAACGCTAATCAGGCCTCGCTTTTCATTTTAATTGAAACACGTTTTTCCCTTAGATTCTATTAGGCCCGGTTTCTGAGTTGAGAATTTTGCTAAGCAAATGGGTAAGTATCGTCCTGTCTCTGCAGATTTCTCACAAAAGAGCGTGACAGAACGATAGTAAAGTATTTGCTTAGCAACCTGGCCTTAGTTTACTCGTATTAGGTACTTGTGTGCATAAACAAAAACCTTAGCGGTTCAGCGATTTAAAATAAAATAAAATAAAAAATGAAAAAGATAGCGAAG
The DNA here is from genome assembly GCA_949319315.1 of Zelleria hepariella. Classification (NCBI taxonomy): domain Eukaryota; kingdom Metazoa; phylum Arthropoda; class Insecta; order Lepidoptera; family Yponomeutidae; genus Zelleria; species Zelleria hepariella. The sequence continues at coordinate 6,343 of CASGHI010000161.1, forward strand.
TTTTTACTACCTGTTGATTATGATTATCTTCTTCTTCTTCTTGAATACCTTTACTCCTTCGTGGAGTCCGGGGCTGACACAAGGGATTATGAGTATAATATACCAAATAATAATATTATTTTATTAAAGTTGACCTCGTTTGTTGACTCTTCACACAGTGATCTGTGACTCTACATAAAGGAGGTGAGGTTGATTTATTATTATTACACTTTATAGCACAAAATAAAAACTTAAATAACAATGGTGATAAATTACATATAAGAGCGGACTTATTTCAATGGAAATTTCTTCCAGCCAGCCAAATAAATTGAGAGTTATTGTTTTGAATGACGGCGGGAGACGGCCAATAAAGTAGACGTACATGAACAAACAACACATAAATAATTGATAAATGATAACATACAAATACATGCTAATATACACACAAATACTAAAATTAAAGAAAAACCTAGGTACCTATGATATAATAAACTAATGCAATATAAAAAAAAAAAACTTACTTATACGGGAACCTTGATCACGCTCCTCAAAATTTTAAGTGAGGAGATACTTTCTGTCAGGCAGATAAGGTAGTGTTGTGACAAGAAGGTAAAGTTGCCATGTAGCAGGTAGTATACGACCAACAGGGGTCGCTAGATAGGTACAGGGTGTTAAAAGACCGCCAACAAAGCGGGAAACCACGTATTGTCCTCATCATAACGAACATTTTTGCCCAAGGAAATATGCCTGGGAAATCAACGGTTTCCGAGAGAATGAGGTTCATAGTCGGACTTTTCAAATCGACAGGATGTTACAGAAAGGTCCCGTAACACTGAAAGGAGTCGCTTAACTCATCAATACAAGCAACTTTTACTACGGGACCAAGTGCAAAATACCAAAAAAACATCAGCTGTTCCATACAAAAATTCGATATCTACCTATTGCACCAAATGTTGGAGCAGTTGAAAGATTGGTTGATATTTCCCACTTGGTCCCATAGTAAAAGTTGCTAAGACGATACGCCCGTCTCTACTTAAGTTTTACAAAGACTCCAATAGCCACATTATATTTGACTTGCTCAAAATATTGATACAGGCGTTTTAGTTCATACTTACGTCAATTACGTGTAACGTGACTAGCTAGCTTGCTTTGCCGATGCCACTTGCAGTTGCAATTGCAACTCGATAATTATACATGCTACCTCAGCTTACCAACCCTAATCCAAAGGAGAGTCAAGGTCAATAAGTGCGGAGCCAGCCCTCGGGTTTCCTCACGATGTTTTCCTACATGGTTGCGATCTAAAATACCTTGATAAAGACCTATTTTCAAAAAAATCCACTAGTGCGTAAAGTAGCCCATATTTATTGAAATTAACTTTTTTTTTTTTACTTTTTAATAATGGGAATATTCAGGGTGTTTATTTTAGCACATTTTTTTGTGACTTGTGTTATCTTCAAAGTGATTGAACTGTAAAGAAGTGTAGTTGATCAATGCATGCACGCGCTATTGTCGATTCATCGTACACACGCTTATTTGCGTGCGACTAATGAACTTGCTGCTTTAATCCCATTTTGTTTGGTCAGCTGCTCTCAAACCTAGGTAAAGTAACACTAACTGCCGGTTTCTGAATTGAGAAATTCGCTAAGCAAATGGGTAAGTATCGTCCTGTCTCTGCAAATTTCTCACAAAAGAGCCTAAGGCCCGGTTTCTGAATTGAGAATTTTGCTAATCAAATACTTGACTATCGTTCTGTCACGCTCTTTTGTGAGAAATCTGCAGAGACAGGACGATACTTACCCATTTGCTTAGCGTATTTCTCAATTCAAAAACCGAAGTAAATATACTACTAGAGTGTTGTTTAATTAATTGAATAGTGCACATGAAAACCTAGGGAAATATTAAATAGATTGAAGACTGCTTAAAGGTAAAAAAAATCACAGATTTTTTAATAAAAACAAATCAGATTAATTATTGTTGTTTTTCTGTTATTTAGAATAATGAACATAATAGTAATAAAAAATCGTTGAAAAAACAAATCTCAATTTAGCTTGGTTTACAGAAAAACAACAATAATTAATCTGATTTGTTTTTATGGTCGACAAACCAGTGGTAGGTAGGTATGGCCCTAAAAACTAGAGGTTCGAGCTAATCTCATAATCAGCTAAATTATTACATTAGCTTACTTACTTTTATTTTGTATGACGTGTATACCTACTAAACAAACATAATAATAATAAGTTTATTTATTTTTCTATTAAATCACGGTTTTACTTACTAGTAATTTGTCGGTGTAACCGACTAGTTTCGTGATTTAATTTGAACCGTGATTTAATAGAAAAATGTGCAGTGCTCACGAAAGTTTAAGTTTATTTATTATTATTATGTTTGTTGATACAATTAATAATGAACTTGCACTAAGTAAGGATATGAATTCATGTTCATTCCATTCCTTTAATGCCGTGGTGAAAGGTAGATTACATTCCAGTTTGGCGCAATTCAAGTTTTTTTAATCTATACTTATAATAAAACTCTAGCGAAGTCAATTCTGTACATTGAATATTTTTAGAAAAAAACTATCAGGGGTTACTAAGTAAACTATACTGAATACAAAAATGCAAAAAAATCGGTCTATGTCTGTCTGTCTGTCTGTCTTTCTGTCTGTCTGTCTGTCTGTCTGTCTGTCTGTCTGTGTGTTACCTCATCACGCGAATACCGCTGAATAGTTTTCAGTCAAATTTAGGACAGTGATAAGTCCTGGTTCTGGCCACAATCTAGGCTATCCGATGTTCAGAATACATTGCGGGTTGCAATTTTAACTTCGTTTTTTGTAAGAAATATTCATTATTTTGATATAGCTTCTTGAGAAGATATGTTAATAACGTGATACTGAACACATTTCTGAAAAAAAAAACGAAAAAAAAAAAGTCCGACTTGGAACCTCATTATCTCGGAAACCGTTGATTTCCTAGGCATAGTTCCTTGGGGAAAAATGTTCGTTATGATAAGGACTATATGTGGTCTCCCACTTTGATGGCGGGCTTTTAACACCGCTCGGTATTCAATATACCTAAGCACTCGCCGCAAACAATAATTTTGCATTCTTGCATAACAAATAACTATTGTTTACCGTTGAGCGGGATAGACAGAGTTATTAAACGTATGCTTTGCTTGCTGGCTTAGCATGAGAATGAGTAAGACCTTATCTATGGGCTTATAACTTTATCTATCCCACTCTACGTCGAGGGAGATACATATAAACCCCTTTACTTCCTAAGCAATTCTTATGCTAAGCTTCCTGCTCGCGTAGCATGAGGCTGTGTTAGATACTATCTATGGGTTTAAAACGATATGTATCTCACTCTTTTGTTTGAAGTAGAGCGGGTTGGACAGAGTCCTAACACCTCTCTAACACCGCCTCATGCTACGCGAGCTGGTATCTTATCACGGGCGATACCTTAATGTAAACAATACATATTTATTATTAAATTTATAAATGTATTGTTTAGATTAGGGTTTTTATTCTATTTTATTCTATTGCTTTCTTTTGAGCCCTGCTACCGCAAGTTAAGAAATAATAACTATTAAATTAAAATACACCCGACATTTTAGCTTCAAATAAGCATATTTAATAAATATCTAAACCAATTTTGACAAAACATAACTAAGAACATTCGCTAGAAAACCTGCTTTCAAATAAAAAAAAACCTAAAGCTTCCAAATCGTTAACCCATTTAAGAGCTCCGGTGCCACAGACCGACACACCCTCATAAACAAATACCTATACAGACACACTCACAAAGCTGTCAAACTTATAACACCCCTCTTTTTTGGGGGTTAAAAAAACCTTCCTTTTGAGTTTTCCTCCACAGTCAAATTTAAATTAAATGTCAAATGTGTAAAAACGCATACGAAGTCGCGGGCACAACTAGTCGATACTATAAAACGCTCTCTGTTCTGCCTCAGTAAGCAAAATAAAGTGCATAAAATCGGCGACATAAAGTAAACATAGTTTCTTCTTAATTATAAAAAATATATACCCTCTTGTTTTTAAAGTAGGTACAAAGTTACAAGGATAACTACAGGTTTTTTTTTTATTATTATTAACGACTCCACAGTTTGGGAACAGCCACCTCCCAAGATGTGCTCCTAAATCGTATTCACGCAACTGAACTAACTGTGTAGAGTTCATATTTCACGATGATGCGGTTACCAAAAATCGCGTTGGTAGCGCTAGTGTTTAGTTTCGGTGTAGTGAAAGGTTTAAACTACCCAAACGTGAGTACTGATGATGACCTGCTACCTTCCTTCCTGACGATGCTGGGCAAGGCTGTGCCGCAGTTCAAGAGGACTCCTCTAGTAAGTAAACTTTTCAACACAAGGTTAGTAAGTAGATATAAGTAAGTAAGGAACTCTTTATTGTACAAAAGAAATAATTTTACATATTAATTCAAGAGTTGTAGAATAAAAGTACAAATGGCGGTCTTATCGCTAAAAGTGATTTCTTCCAGACAACCTTTGGATGGACAGTAATGAGAGCGAAAACACAGTAGCAGCAGATGCACAATAAAAAACCTGACTCTGACTTAACGTCAATAATTGTATGGAAATGTCAAATTAACTTAGAGTTGGCTAACCCGGACTGACGCAAGTCCGCCTAAGGGTAGCATTAATAGTCGTCAGCTCAAGCCCGAGCTCAAGTAGGTGAACTCAGAAAACAAAATCACCGACTTGAGACCTTGGCTAATGCCAATTTCAAGCTCAAACTATTGTCTATTTTAATAAAATAAAATCAAATCAAATCAAATATTATTTATTCACAAGAAGGTTCATACAAGATTTACAAGATTTATATGCTGACTGCTACTCAAGCTCGAGCTTGAGCTTGACATTGACATTAGCCAAGGGGTGATTTTGTTTTCTGAGATCACCTACTTGAGCTCGAGTTTGTGCTGACAACTATTAGGTAATGCCATCCTAACATTGGTTGTCTGGAACGAATTATATTGCTATCAGCGATAAGGCTGTCAGAGATCGCCTATTGTATCTACAATGTACCTATCATAGTTTTAATAATTAATTATTCTTGTATACTTTTGGGTGCTAAGAATATTGTATTCGATTTAGTAATAAGATGGAGAAAAAAATGGCTTTTCATAGTACTGAGGTAATACAGCGTCGATTGGTACCTCCACTCACACTTACTTAAGGCTGGATGATAGCAGCGTGGCGGGAAATTAAATTTTTTCACTGTTTTTGTTTTAACGAAAAATTTCTGAACAAAAATAGCTCAGTTTAGCTACAAAATGTAAAAAAACTGTGAAAATTTTGAATTTCCCGCCACGTTTCTATCGTCCACCCTTAAACTCAAACTCACACGGAAAAAAAAACTACAAGCGTTACAAAAGTCTTATTTTGTAAATTTTCGAAATGGTAACATTTCCAGGTCAAGCACATTAGCCGAATCCCGATCGTCAACCTAGTTGAAATAGTAGGTTCTCTGGTCGACTCGCTGATGCCGCCGCCGCCCATACCTCACGTGCCTGAAGACACCTGGTGGGGGCCCGGGGAACCTCATGAGGATGAAACGATCAGGCCCTTTGAGGTCAAGTTTAAAGAGGCGGTAAGACTTGCTTTTTCTTTTTCAACGTGTATAGCCATCCAAATGCTAAAGGTCTCTTCCAATGCACGCCATTCTTTTCGGTATTCGGCTTTCGTCTTCCTGTCTTTTCCTGCCACTATGACTAGGTCACCAGCACGTCACGAGAAACATCAGAGTAGCTACCACGAGTGCTTACGGGCAGACGTCCGGCAGACGATCGGCTCGGCAGACATAGCGCGTCGGGAAAACAAATGAAAGTGTGCTGCTAGTTCCATGCAACATAGTTGCATGTTAGATAGTTGCATCTTGCATCCATAAGATCACCCCTGAATTAGAGGCCCTTAATTTTATTGGTGGTTGCAAAAATGCAAAATACAGTAATTTGAATGACTTATCAAAATATTGGTTTGTGTGAACGTTTCCGCTTTGTGAACTGTGCCAACCAATGTGTACCTAAGTTCCAACTATTTATTGAATTTATAATCTTTGACTTTCCCTTTCAGAACATACAAGACCTCTTATTTAAACTACGCCATCGGGAACCGTTGACTAAGCCCTTAAATGGAGCTGCATTTTCTTACGGAATGAACTCGGATTTCCTGAACCTTGTCTTGGATTCCTGGGAAACCAAATACGACTTCAAAGAACGGGAAGCTAGAATCAACAGATACCCTCAGTATATGACCAATGTCCAGGGCTTAGACATCCATTTCTATCACATAAAGCCGGATCCGAAGTATAGAAGAGTGGTGCCATTGCTGATGCTGCATGGATGGCCGCTTTCGAATGCGGAGTATCTGTATTTGTTTCCTGAACTTGTGACCAAAAAGGCTGGATTCGATTTTGTGTTTGAGGTCGTCGCGCCAAGTATACCTGGATTTGGATATTCTCAGGTAAGCTCGCTGCAATAGGCTTGGGTCCGGTTTCTGAATTGAGAATTTTGCTAAGCAAATACTTAAATATCGTTCTGTCACGCTCTTTTGCGAGAAATCTGCAGAGACAGAACGATACTTACCCATTTGCTTCGAATTTCTCAATTCAGAAACCGGGCCTTAATATGCCGCATATACCCCTACTTCAGTCTCTACGACAGTAATTTAAATCGAACTCAAGAGCGCGACAAAATGCAATCTGTCTCGCTCTAGTCGCCACAAAATAGGCTGTATACAATGTGCCCGATGCTGATGTATCATTTCTTCCAGGGTACATCAAAAAGAGGCCTTGCAGCTTATCAAGTCGCCGTTATATTCAAAAACCTTATGGCCAGACTTGGCTTCAAAAGGTTCTACATCCACGGTGGAGACATCGGTCAATACATCGCAACTGATATGATGACGTTGTACCAGGATGACATCCTAGGCTTACATACAAACTTTCCGTACAGTTTTCGACCGAAAACTTTAGCCAAATATGCAGTTGGCTCCTTGAACCCCACTTCAGTAGCAAATCCAGAGTATGCGGATAGGATGTATCCGCTATTTTCGAGGCTTTATTACATTCTGAACGACTTCGGGTACTTCCATATTCAGGCCACTAAGCCTGATGCGTTAGGTATGTTATTTTTACATTAAGTTTACTGAACTCTACATTTAGGGCAAATATTTAACCAGACCCTACTTTTTTTTTATTCACAAGTGGATCTATGCATGGTGGGTTTTCTTTCTCGCTTGCACATTTTAACAATATTTTCAATGTTAGCATTTTCGATGCTTTTCACTAAAATTCCTACTTTAGTAGTTTTTGGTAGAGAAATATAGCAAAATTAGATCATAATTAGTCGAAAGTAACTAGGTATGTACCTGCTCAGATTTTATTAAACTACCTGATCAGATTTTATTACTAGACCTTGCCGAGTTTACTAGACCAGCAATGAGTGCTACTTAAATTAGGTAGAGTTAAATAGGTACACGTAAAAGTAGCACTGTATTAATCAAAGAACAGAAAAATAAAAAACTTCCTTCTTTGTCATTAAAAATGTTAAATAGTCTTAGAAAGAATGACAGTCTCGCTTATCTAACGCAATAATAGACGTAGGGCCCAAAGTATAACTCCGAAGCGTAGACCCATAAACGTTTTTCAATAGGGATTTTTCCAAGTGTCAAATTTGACAGCGATTCGCGAATTATCGCGCAACTAAATCTGTGGTTTGTATGGAAACCACAGATTAATAGACTGATTTTGACAGTTATTCGGGCTATTTTTGATGCCTGGAAAAAACCCCATTGAAGTACATTTTGAAAGCCAGCTACCCGTAGGTACACATTCATGCTGGCCCACTACAGGGCCCTTAGCCTGTAACGCCATGGTGCCAAAATGGGCTCCCGGTTGACGGTTTTAATTACGATTTATTAATGCTGTCGGTCCAGTGTCAGTTGTTTTAATGTTTTTGTAGTACAGCAAAGAATATTATGAGTCTAATTCTAAAGGATTAGTTCGCTGGTTGTAGGAGAACAACGAAAAAATTCAGGCTTTGTCCTTCTACCTGGGACGCCATTGATACGCCATTGTGTTACAGGCTAAGGCCCCAAGCCATCACCAGTCGGCCACACGCTAGGATACCCCTTTTTGTCCGATTGGCGCTCTTACGCCGTGCGCGCTAAGATCTACCAAGGGGTATCCTACACTGTCACCGACCATACAGGGGGATTGGTGTATGTTGGCGGGCTATTGGCCGTAGTGACATGCAATGGTGATGATTGGCATGGTCGTGCTTAGTCCAAAGTGTACTGGGGTCTCAAGATAATATTATCATCGTCATCATCACCAAGGGCACATCTATTAGGTACAGATGATTTATACAGCATCCCTGTGGCATTTTTGCTCGTGGCTGTAAAGCCCGATGCGGGAGTGGATGCCTAAGGCCTTTGCATCTACGTAATGAGATGATTTATACAGTGTCCAGTGGCACCTTCACTCACACTAGATGGGTGAAGAGACCACTCGGCGCTGCAGTGCCTGGGACATTGTTTTAGATGGAGTAGGCTTGCCCAGCACCTATACCATCCTGACAGCTTAGTCGACCTAGCCCACAGGAAAGACAGGTCAATACGTGTGGAGCCAACTGAGCCGCGGGTTTCCTCACGAGGTTTTCCTTCACCGTTAGCGAGTGGTATTGCTACTACAAATTCACAAATGTACGTAACTTTGAAATTAAACATAGTCATAGATACATGCCCGCACTGGGAATCGAACCGGGTACCTCTTGCTTCAGAGTCCACTGTTCTACCCACTAGACCACCACCGCTCAATAGTATTGGCATGTATGCGTCTGTTGGCTAATTGTCTAAACCAGGCCAGATAAGATACTGAAGCGTTTATTTAAGGCCTATTTTTTAAACTAAACTCCTCACCATGCTTTCAGGCCCCGGCCTCCAAGACTCACCTTCGGGGCTGGCGGCGTGGATCCTAACTTGCATGAGCTGGGCCTCCAACCCTTCCAACGACTACCTGAAGGACGGGGGACTCCCCGAGACGTTCCTAATGGAAGACTTGCTCGACGCGCTGACGATCGTGTGGGATGCGCGCGCGCTGACCACGTCTGTAAGGATGTATGCGGAGACGACCGCCGTCTTGCAAGACCCGAAGATCGTGCCGATTTTGATGTGAGTAAAAAAAAACATAACGTCGGTGATACTCCCAGACCGCGTAACCAACAGTGACTGATACCGCGTATCTACAAAAGTATCAAAATTGAAATTTCGTACTAACAGCAGTACTAACAGGCATCGGTGATGGGCTGCGGCGCACATCGTCCGTTTGGTGGGTCGTCCAATCAGAGAGCTGTAAATGAAAGAAGTCGAAACCGCGAGAGTGGGTATCCTGCGTAAAACTCAAAATCAATTTACGCGGTATCTGCCAATGTTTGTTACGCGGTCTGGGAGTATCACCGACGATAACTCTTTTATGTATTTTTTTATTCATCTTTTATTTTTATGTGTCCTTTGCATTGCATTTTAATTTTTAGTAGATTGAAAACAGATTTTAGCATAGATCGTAGCCCCATAGCAAATGCTACGCCGTAGCACTGTGTAGCCGTAATAATGACAAAAAAAAAGTTATTGGGATTTTTCCAATGGGGTATCCTAGACTGTGGCCGACCGTACAGTCCACGGCAAGTAGACGCCTCATGCGTGCACTCTATTCAGTTTCGTTACGGGCGACTTTGCAACGAAAGTTAAGGATCTACGTGCGGTTGACTGTTATGTACATGTAATAGATTGAAAATTCTCCACTTTCGTAGCATAGATCGTAGCACCATAGCAGGTACTACGCCGTAGTACTGTAGCCGTGATAATGGCAAAGAAAAATGTTGTTGTGGTAAGGGTTCCGTACCCGAAGGGTGCCGAACGGGACCCAATTACTAAGACCAAACGCTGTCCGTCTGTCACTAGGCTGTATAATATCATGAACCGTGATAGTTAGACAGTTCGCACATGAATAGTCAGAGGGTATTATCTCAAAAAAGTGAGTTTCGAGAAAAAGCGTTTTGAATATTTGAAAATTCGTAACATTTGATGCAGGCCACATATTGATAACTTTTTGTATTTGCGTTGTAGGTTGACTCTTTCTCTGCATGATTCATGAAAAAAATAGAGTTGAAAAGAAGTAGATTAATAGTTATACTGTTTTTCCTGACACTCTATCAAGATAATACTGTATAGCCTGACAAAATTAAATTAATTTGTATTTATGACTCTATAGCCAGTTTTTTTTTTGCAATTCTAATGTATTATTTCAAAATAATACCGGTCTTTTTACCTGAATTTGAAAATTATATCTTTTAAAGTGTATTAAAATAAATTTAAAATCATGAAAGCAGACTTTTGTTATCATTGACAGTAGTTTTCTTAAGTAATCATCAAGTAAATAACAAAATAAGTCACATATTTCCCAACAAACAAAAATTGGTATAAATAATTGGGTATTTCAGTCTTCAATAAAGTACTTAAACTAATACCATCTAATTTAGTTTTAGGTCGCTTATAATTTAATTTAATTAATTCATTTCAAATAAACTACTCCCTATGTGCTATTTACTTTAAGAAAAAGTTATTAAAGGTAGTCGTTTGTAATTAAAAATCTAGGAACAATCAATAATTCTAGCGAGGAAACATGGAGGCGACGCACAATCAGTAATTTTAGACCTGCCCCCTTAGCATGCTACCATTTTGCCTATTCTCAACTGTCACCTTAGCCGCTTAACACTACTGAGGTGACAGTTAACAGTGGCTAAGGTGACAGTTGAGAGTAGGCAAAATGGTAGCGTGCTAAGGGGGCAGGAATATCTGACACAAAATTGTTAGTCAATTGGTGAACTCAATTTATTGAAGTGCGTGCTTAGAGAGAACCTCCTTGACGAAGAAAAACATGACTTGGCCTCATATTTTAACTCACTCATCACTGTGCCTCCTAAGATCCCCAGTGCAGGACGATTCCTACGAAAGATTAAATTCATCAAATTCGATGAATTTGCCAAATATGACAGAATTATGTTTGTGAATTTGTAGTAGCGATTACCTCTCGCTGACTGTGAAGGGAAATATCGTGAAGAAACCTGAGCGTATGAGGCATTATACCAAAAATAGCCAATCCGCATTGAGCACGCGTAGAGAGAGAAGGCCTTTGCCCAGCTAGTGGGACATGTATTGTACAGGCTACATCTTACTTTTTTTCTTACTCATAAATTCTTGTACGTATTACGCTGTTCAACATTGAGGCAAAATTATAAGATAAACCTTATAAGCAGTCCTAAATTGCCCTTTAGAGGATAGACCCAGACCAAATTGTCAATCCGTCACGGTTGCTTGGGCATAAGAATGCCTTCAAGCATCTCGCTGCCAGCGTTCCTGTCCTCGGTCGACAGCACGATTGACCGAATCGGCTAGGAGCGCTTGGCCAGACATGGCAGGCCCAAGCCAGTATCTGCGGCGGAATCTGTTCCGGGTCCCTGCTTAGCCTAGCTTAGCATGGCATAGCCAGAGATAATGGCAATAGGCCTGATGGGGTGACGCTCACTGTGGCGGTCGCTGGTTTGGGACACTACGTAAGTCGACATAGTAGCACAGTCTCTTATAAAAGTGGCCTCCTGCCGCACCGGCGGCGTTGGTGCGGCTACAGCGGGGTACAAGAGGCACAAATATGCAGTCCTGGTACAGGGCTACATATTTGCGCCCTTCGGCGTAGAGACCCTCAGGGACCAGGTGCGCGAAAACTCTCAAGAGATTTCGTTGTGCCTGGTTGACGCCTCGAGTGTACAGAGGGCTGGTTCTTACCAAGGGCAAAAGCTGAGCCGTGCCATCCAGTGGGGCGACGCCGCCAGCCTACCCTACCGAGCGACGTTGGCGATCTGGCTCATATATTTTACCTATGTTAGGTTATTCTTAAGTTAGCAATGCAAAGTTGGTGATCTGGCATAATATCCGGGGAATTAAGAGGCAGAAATTCTCCAGATGGACGATAAGTAGGGTCGGCTTATTCATCATCACAGTCTTCTTACGCTATTTCCAGGTCTTCAGCACTATTATCTACTTTGATAGCGGGATTGGCAGCAAAAACCACCTTCCTTGCACAAGAATTTAGAATTTATTATCGGTCAAAAGGGTATTATTCGGTTTACAACAAAAAAATATTACAAAAAAAACTGGACAGAGAGTAGTATCTAGAAGAAACCGATGGCAATATGGTATTAAGTCAATATAAAACCAATGGTATTTAGAAAGTTGTGAAAAAAAATCTGACTATAGAGTATTAAGTCAAAATAATACAAATGACGAATTATTCAAAATAGGCTAAAGAGTATTAACTAAAAGATAATACGCTCTAGACTGCTCACATTTTAACTTTTTATAGTAATTATTGACAGAGCACCTGTCATAACTTGAAATAACACGAGTGACCCGTCAATTTCGGATGGCGCTTAGTGGCTAACTAAAATGTGACAGTCTTGCCTGCTCGAATATATCGCAAACCAAATTGGAAGACAGTCGTAAAGCTCCGTTTCTCGGCTTTAAATTAACCTACAGATATCGCACATGAATAGTCAGAGGGTATTATCTCAAAAAAGTGAGTTTCGAGAAAAAGCGTTTTGAATATTTGAAAATTCGTAACATTTGATGCAGGCCACATATTGATAACTTTTTGTATTTGCGTTGTAGGTTGATTCTTTCTCTGCATGATTCATGAAAAAAATAGAGTTGAAAAGAAGTAGATTAATAGTTATACTGTTTTTCCTGACTCTCTATCAAGATAATACTGTATAGCCCGACAAAATTGAATTAATTTGTATTTATGACTCTATAGCCAGTTTTTTTTTGCAATTCTAATGTATTATTTCAAAATAATACAGGTCTTTTTACCTGAATTTGAAAATTATATCTTTTAAAGTGTATTAAAATTAATTTAAAATCATGAAAGCAGATTTTTGTTATCATTGACATTAGTTTTCTTAAGTAATCATGAAGTAAATAACAAAATAAGTCACATATTTCCCAACAAACAAAAATTGGTATAAATAATAGGGTATTTCAGTCTTCAATAAAGTACTTAAACTAATACAATCTAATTTAGTTTTAGGTCGCTTATAATTTAATTTAATTAGTTCATTTCAAATAAACTACTTCTTCTGTGCTATTTACTTTAAGAAAAAGTTATTGAAGGTAGTCGTTTGTAATTAAAAATCTAGGAACAATCAATATTTCTAGCGAGGAAACATGGAGGCGACACACAATCAGTAATTTTAGTCCTGCCCCCTTAGCACGCTACCATTTTGCCTACTCTCAACTGTCACCTTAGCCGCTTAACACTACTGAGGTGACAGTTAACAGTGGCTAAGGTGACAGTTGAGAGTAGGCAAAATGGTAGCGTGCTAAGGGGGCAGGAATAGCTGACACAAAATTGTTAGTCAATTGGTTTCGAACTCAATTTATCGAAGTGCGAGCTTAGAGAGAACCTCCTTGACGAAGAAAAACATGACTTGGCCTCATATTTTTACTCACTCATCACTGTGCCTCCTAAGATCCCCAGTGCAGGACGATTCCTACGAAAGATTAAATTCATCAAATTCGATGAATTTGCCAAATATGACAGAATTATGTTTGTGAATTTGTAGTAGCAATTACCTCTCGCTGACTGTGAAGGGAAACATCGTGAGGAAACCTGAGCGTATGAGGCATTATACCAAAAATAGCCAATCCGCATTGTATAGCACGCGTAGAGAGAGAAGGCCTTTGCCCAGCTAGTGGGACATGTACAATTGTACAGGCTACATCTTACTTTTTTTCTTACTCATAAATTATTGTACGTATTACGCTATTCAACATTGAGGCATAATTATAAGATAAACCTTATAAGCAGTCCTAAATTGCCCTTTAGAGGATAGACCCAGACCAAATTGTCGATCCGTCACGGCATTATGCCCAAGCATATTGCCTTCAAGCATCGCGCTGCCAGCGTTCCTGTCCTCGGTCGACAGCACGATCGACCTAATCGGCCGGGACCGCTTGGCCAGACATGGCAGGGCCAAGCCAGGATCTGCGGCTGAATCTGTACCGGGTCCCTGCTTAGCCTAGCCTAGCATGGCATAGCCAGAGACAATGGCAATAGGCCTGATGGGGTGACGCTCACTGTGGCGGTCGCTGCTTTGGGACACTACGTAAGTCGACATAGTAGCACAGACTCTTATAAAAGTGGCCTCCTGCCGCTCCGGCGGCGTGGGTACGGCTACAGCGGGGTACAAGAGGCACAAATATGCAGTCCTGGTACAGGGCTACATATTTGCGCCCTTCGGCGTAGAGACCCTCAGGGACCAGGTGCGCGAAAACTCTCTCAAGAGATTTCGTTGTGCCTGGTTGACGCCTCGAGTGTACAGAGGGCTGGTGCTTACCAAGGGCAAAGGCTGAGCCTCGCCATCCAGTGGGGCAACGCCGCCAGCCTACCCTACCCAGCGACGTTGGCGATCTGGCTCAAATATTTTACCTATGTTAGGTTATTCTTAAGTTACCAATGCAAAAGTTGGTGATCTGGCATAATATCCGGGGAACTTAGAGGCAGAAATTCTCCAGATGGACGATAAGTGGGGTCGGCTTATTCATCATCACAGTCTTCTTACGCTATTTCCAGGTCTTCAGCACTATTATCTACTTTGATAGCGGGATTGGCAGCAAAAACCACCTTCCTTGCACAAGAATTTAGAATTTATTATCGGTCAAAAGGGTATTATTCGGTTTACAACAAAAAAATATTACAAAAAAAACTGGACAGAGAGTAGTATCTAGAAGAAACCGATGGCAATATGGTATTAAGTCAATATAAAACCAATGGTATTTAGAAAGTTGTGAAAAAAAATCGGACTATAGAGTATTAAGTCAAAATAATACAAATGACGAATTATTCAAAACGGGCTAAAGAGTATTAACTAAAAGATAATACGCTCTAGACTGCTCACATTTTAACTTTTTATAGTAATTATTGACAGAGCACCTGTCATAACTTGAAATAACACGAGTGACCCGTCAATTTCGGATGGCGCTTAGTGGCTAACTAAAATGTGACAGTCTTGCCTGCTCGAATATATCGCAAACCAAATTGGAAGACAGTCGTAAAGCTCCGTTTCTCGGCTTTAAACTAACCTACAGATATGGCTGTCTTGCCAGATTGTAGAGAAAAATTTTGCGAACTCGAATCCGTCGTAAAAAAAAAATTGCATTTTCCGAGATAATACCCTCTGACTATTCATGTGCGATATGGCTGTCTTGCCAGATTGTAGAGAAAAATTTTGCGAACTCGAATCCGTCGTAAAAAAAAAATTGCATTTTCCGAGATAATACCCTCTGACTATTCATGTGCGAGTTGTTTTTTTTACAGATGATGTATTTCCGTTGCCGCTATAACAACAAAATAAAATACTAAAAAACAGAATAAAATAAATATTTAAGGGGGCTCCCGTACAACAAATGTGATTTTTTTTGCCGTTTTTATAGATACGGAAGCCTTCGTGCTTTAGTCTGACTCGCGCTTGGGCGGTTTTTTTTTTAAGTATCTACGTATACATGAGGTATCTTTAATCCACCTTTATGTTTAAAAGGACACATGCCGTAGATTCTTGTCGATACGATACATACTCTGTTTTCAACAGTAACTTTTTCTGCTTTTCCAGAAACCCAACAAAAGTCCCGTACGCTTGCATAAAGTTCCGCAACGAGCTCATCTACCAGCCTGACAGCTTCCTAAGAGACAAATACCCCAACTTGGTCCATTCCAACACTTTGGACTTCGGTGGACACTTTGCCTCCCTAGAAAACCCTGGAGTTTTACTCGACGATATCTGGCTCGGGGTGAAGAAAATTATGGGTTTCCACAAAAAGCAGTTTGATCTAGCGTATCCTAGTCGAAAACCAAAATGAAACTTAGTCATTTTATTTCAATAAAAGTAGATTTAGACAAAATTATATTTTCGTGTTTTTGTACGGACGGTGCTGCCAAATGACTTCGCGGCAAAACGAAAAACTAATTCAATGACTTGGCAACAGAAGAAGTTCTGTTATTATTAGCTAGATGGCATTGTAAAACAATTAAAAAAAGCGCCATCTACATTTATTTATTTGTACTACTATTGTAGAGTTTAACATAATAATTATTATTTATGAACAATAGAGGGCGCTTGTATTAGTTCTTTTCGTCATAAAGTAGCAACACTGATGTTTTTTTTCCCTAATCTGTGGATTGACTTGACAGCTCATTGACAGCTGTCACATGACGTAACACCGCCGGCCGGCCACAGAACAATTAGACCAATAGAAGAAACAATGATCACGTGACACCGTACTACCTTAGTTGTCAAAGTTTTTTTTTAAATTTTATTTTCCCCACTGAATACCCATCAAATTAAGATGGTCACCGTAGCCTACAAAGTGTCAGCACTTGGGATCCTTTCATATTTAGTCGGGTCACCATTTGAGTCAAAGTCCTGCAGCCAGTCGGACGAATTATTTTCATAAATCTGTTATAAAGTTTTTCGTGATAAAACAAACAATTGTTGAAGAATCTGCAATAAATGCACAATGACGTGTATAGTGCGTGAGTGCCGATCGCGTGCGAAATCTACAGAAAACGGAGGTGAAAATTTGAGCTTCCTTAAGTGAGTACCTAAAACCTATATTTTCTCGTCTAAAAGAACCGTGAGATGATCTATCAGCAATGAAAATAAACTTCCCCGACAGCTTATTATCCAACATAGCCGTAATTATTGCGTTTAGATCAAAACTGGGCACTAAAATGTGATAAATAAACAAATCCATTTGTAGGCTATACTAGTGATGTCTAAAGCATGGTCGATAAAATGATAGTCACAATATCATACACATTGTTTTTCTGTTAAAGTTTTCCCAAAACCGAAATCCGGGCGCAATGGTTTGCCGCCATTGGCAGAAATGAGAAGCAGTACCATAAGCACTGGAAACTATGCTCAAGACACTTCAGACCCGAGTGCTTTATACGAGGGAACTTATTGCGAGCACGACTCAAGGAAAGTGCCCACCTTGAATTTACCAGAAAAAATGGAAGTGACGGTAAGGGTAAATAAACGAAAATTAAATAGTGGAACAATTTTGTTCCTCTTTTGTGTACCATCCTTAAAAGTTTTCTCTTGTTTTCAGGGCGATTCAAAGCTTAATGTGGACAATGCCACGGGGTACCACAAGCACTGTAAGTTTTTGATGAATATCGTATAACACACACTCACCGGCGGTTTCTCAATATGAGTCATACAATTTTATTCTGTTAAAGGTATTAAAGGTAGGTCTTCAAAAAAATGAGATAGTGTAAGAACTTTATCACATAAGCGTACCATTTTTGAAGGCTTCGTTTTGTTTTCAGAGTGACTCAATTCCAAACATGGGCAGTAACACAATCACGATTATGTATTTACTTCAATAATACATTTTTTATCTCCCAGGCTCGGAAAGTATGCTGATAACAAGACCAAACTATCGTGGAAAATCCAATTTTACTCGATGCAATTTTGTACGATTCGTAATTAAAATTTGAACGCTGTAACTGTAAGGTGTAGAAAACAATAACATAGTCATCTGTCAAAGCAATGAAGAACGAAACTTATTTCACTAACCTCTATGTCGTTGTCTTTTGTTTTTCTTACCTAGCATTTCCTCGCTCTGTGATATGAAAAGTTGTGTGTTACGCACTGATGCAATATTTTTTACATCTCGTGCTTCTGAATACCTCGCTACGCTCAGGTTTCTTTTTTTAAACCTCTTACGTGGCTTAATCTTAGAAACCTTCGCTAGCTCGGCATTCAACACTAGCACTCGCCGCAAACAATATCTTTGCATCCTTGCATAACAAATAACTATTATCTAATGCGTCATAGTTTCATTACAGCTTTGTGTACATACTACATTTCTATCGATATCGATGAAATGGCAGTCTGAGGGTTGGCCCATCCCTAGCGGCTAGCGTCTGACAGTAGGAGCTGTACGCACTATCAAATCGCTGTACTGATAAACATTATGCCGTCTCTTTTTTTCTAATGGAAGTTTGGTTGACGAAAGCAGGACAGTATTACCGTCGAAAGTTTCTGCTAAGTATGGTTTCTTCTATTGGTGTAATTGTTCTGAGCGGCCGGCGCAGGCTGACGCTAGAATCAACCGGACCAATCGTCGTACCGTATACAAGAGTTACCAGCTTTAGTGAACGCCTCCCATTGGTCGAAAAATTCAAGACGTCGTTCGCTCCAACACAGACGATATACGATATTTTTTCATTTTTTGTAATCTGTGTCTGTGGTCAAGATGGTGGAAATGCAGTAAACTCGGGGAGTAAATGTTGTTTGCATAGGTTTTTATAAATTCACAAGTATTTTTAAACAAGAAACGTGGGTTATAGTGTTTGTTTGTGTCCTTAATTGTGTACTCGTGCGTTCAAAGACACCGTATAATTGTCATCAAGCTTTAACAAGGAAAGTTCATGTGCAGAGTGGTTCATAAGATTAACCTTCGTTAACTGAAACCCTCTATCCATTATCTGATGAAAGACTCCTCAAACAGACTCATACTGTCTATTCGTAAGTACTTGAACTGGTTTTCCACACCTAACCTAACTTATCAACCCTTTATCAATCAAACGCCTGGGTCTGTAACGCAATAGCGTATCGATGGCGTCCCAGTAGGAGCACTAAACCGGGGTTTCCTCGTTTTTCTCCTACAACCCGCGAATTAATCCTCTAGAATTAGAGTCAGATTATTCTTTGCTGTACTACAGAAACATATGTTGGTGGGTCAAGTTGGGGGCGGGTTGAAGGTTTTGAAGATACAATTACTTTACTTACTTACTGTGCTGTAGCAATGACTTTGAATTACTTTGCAGTTATTTTATTTACCTATATCAAAGATCACTGTATCGCGCGCTATCGTGGTCCAATTTATTTATTTTTACTCTGCATATGGTCCATCCCAAATCCCCATCTGCACATCAACTCGGCGTTCCTAACGCTCGCTGTAAAAATTGCTATAGTCTATCAAATATCTAAGAAACTTTTTTCTTTTCAGGTCTTCGACAAATCAATACATGGACTGTTGAGTATATTTAGAGAGCAAGCCAGTATCTCACCCCAGAAGCAAAAATCAACATGGATCAAGATACAATAATCAGACGGCTGTTGGCATTCCGCCCCAAGTGGCCCCAACCATACCTAACTATTCTTATTAAAGTGAAACTTATTTGCATTTGCAATGATTTTTTGCTAGAAAATAGAACCGTGTCGTCGTTTTTCTGGAATATGGTACTTTTATAGCTATAAATAAAACCCTAATTTTTCCACAACTTTTAATGGTAGGAGGCCGAAGCCGATATTAAAGCTCCAACTATGTATTTGTAAGTTTAGTAACCTAAAATGTATTTTGTGGAGTCACTTGGTTTGCTTTTATCTGTGTCATATTATATTTTTTATTGGAATAAACAAATTTCGATAACTTCATTGCCTTTTCATTAATACTTCTAATTAATATGAGAGCTACAACAGAAGTATCGACAAAATCATCCCTAGCATATCGATATCGATGAACTGACTGTCGACAGCACTAAATAAAGGTATCTATTTTTTGACACTGACAGCTCCACTATGGCCGGAGCGTTTGTAGGGTTTGAAACGCATCTGTTCTTTTTTAATTTGTGGGCGCAGGACACGCGCTAGAATCAACCGGACCAATCGTCTTGCCGTATACACGAGTGACCGTCTTTAGTGAACGCCTCCCATTGGTTGAAAAATTCAAGACGTCGTTCGCTCCAACACAGACGATATAACATATTTTTTCATTTTTTGTAATCTGTGGTCAAGATGGTGGAAATGGAGTAAACTCGGGGAGTAAATGTTGTTTGCAGGTTTTTATAAATTCACAAGTATTTTTAAACAAGAAACGTGGGTTATAGTGTTTGTTTGTGTCCTTAATTGTGTACTCGTGCGTTCAAAGACACCGTATAATTGTCATCAAGCTTTAACAAGGAAAGTTCATGTGCAGAGTGGTTCTTAAGATTAACCTTCGTTAACTGAAACCCTCTATCCATTATCTGATGAAAGACTCCTCAAACAGACTCATACTGTCTATTCGTAAGTACTTGAACTGGTTTTCCACACCTAACCTAACTTATCAACCCTTTATCAATCAAACGCCTGGGTCTGTAACGCAATAGCGATCGATGGCGTCCCAGTAGGAGCACTAAACCGGGGTTTCCTCGTTTTTCTCCTACAACCCGCGAATTAATCCTCTAGAATTAGAATCAGATTATTCTTTGCTGTACTACAGAAACATAAATGTTGGTGGGTCAAGTTGGGGGCGGGTTGAAGGTTTTGAAGATACAATTACTTTACTTACTTACTGTGCTGTAGCAATGACTTTGAATTACTTTGCAGGTATTTTATTTACCTTTATCAAAGATTGTATCGCGCGCTATCGTGGTCTAATTAATTAATTTATTTTTCCTATGCGTATGGTTCATCCCAAATCCCCATCTGCACATCAACTCGGCGTTCCTATCGCTCGCTGTAAAAATTGCTATAGGCCCGGTTTCTGAGTTGAGAATTTTTCTAAGCAAATGGGTAAGTATCGTCCTGTCTCTGCAGATTTCTCACAAAAGAGTGTGACAGAGCGATACGTAAGTATGTGCTTAGTAAAATTCTCAACTCAGAAACCGGGCCATAGTCTATCAAATATCTAAGAAACTTTTTTCATTTCAGGTCTTCGACAAATCAATACATGGACTGTTGAGTATATTTAGAGAGCAAGCCAGTATCTCACCCCAGAAGCAAAAATCAACATGGATCAAGATACAATAATCAGACGGCTGTTGGCATTCCATGCGCCCCAAGTGGCCCCAACCATACCTAACTATTCTTATTAAAGTGAAACTTATTTGCATTTGCAATGATTTTTTGCTAGAAATTAGAACCGTGTCGTCGTTTTTCTGGAATATGGTACTTTTATAGGTATAAATAAAACCCTAATTTTTCCACAACTTTTAATGGTAGGAGGCCGTAGCTGATATTAAAGCTCCAACTATGTATTTGTAAGTTTTGTAACCTAAAATGTATTTTGTGGAGTCACTTGGTCTGCTTTTATCTGTGTCATATTATATTTTTTATTGGAATAAACAAATTTCGATAACTTCATTGCCTTTTCATGAATACTTCTAAGTAATATGAGAGCTACAACAGAAGTATCGACAAAATCATCCCTAGCATATCGATATCGATGAACTGACTGTCGACAACACTAAAGGTATCCATTTTTTGACACTTTGACAGCTCCACTATGGCCGGAGCGTTTGTAGGTTTTGAAACGCATCTGTTCTTTTTTAATTTGTGGCGCAGGAAGAATCTGGAAGTTTTCCGAGTCTTTCATTGTTTATTTCAACAATTTCTCCGGTATGTATTGTCTTTAATTCAATACTTCATCTTATTCAACAATCATTTGTAACCGAATCTATCACAAACCACATTATTTTACATTACACCGGCCTGAATTTGTAACACACTAAATCATTCTTATCTCATAATGTTAAGCCTTACTTCCACCTTTAGCACTTGGAATCAACAAGAATTATTCATTACGCAATCATGTTGGTACCTACACATAGTGACAACAAAACCAAAAGTTGAACTAAGACCTAATAATGCAATATAACCTGTGCCAATAAAGAAAACACTGATGAATTGCAGGACACGCGCCCTCTCGCTCTAAAAATATACAATCAAAGCGAGACAACGCTAGTTCATCCTAAAATTAAATGTTTTCTTTATTGACACAGGTTATAGAAGTTTGCATCGAGGTAACCTACATTGTATTGTTGTTACTGTCAGGCAGGCAGGTAATGATCTCTTGACCTGACACAACAATTGGTTTACATATGGCCCAGATCAGGATTTAAAGTATAGTGCGTTTCATAAAAGAGTTCCCTTGACAAAGCGCTTATTACAATGTAATGGGACTATTTTTGTTCAACCCAAGGGAATTCTTTCATGAAACGCACTGTAGGCCCTTGAATAGTTTTTGAAATCTTAGTAGAAAAGTAATGCGAGATGAGAGGCAATACCTTCTAAAAAGGTTACCGTTTCCTCTGTGGATATGTTACTGAGGTAAAAATCCCAATTTTTAGGTTGCTTTTAGTAACCCGTAACCAGAGGGGGTCAGTCGCTTCAAGGTAAGCCAGTTGTCAAACTGGTCTAATTCGACAACCCATTCAGATGCACCAACTCTAAAGGTGATGAATAATAAACATTAAAAGTAATTTGCAAATAGATAAATAAAGCATTCACTTTTAAGCACTTAGAAAATTTAAAAACTTTACCTAGGCACTTACAAACTCCAGCAACTTACGTAAGAAAATAATCTGTATTTGCTTACAAGCTGGTCTATTGAGCAAGCAAGAATGCCAAATATTGAAATTTTATCATGCAAAGACATCTTGAGAGCAAATGTCTACACAAATAAAATAGGTACCCCCACCACTATAGCAACATATTTACCCATAGCGTTTTGAACTCAATACCGGGTCCCTTACAAATTTAAGGTTATACTGGTTTATGAGACTGATGATATTGCTAAAAAATTAGGCAATCCAAATAATATTAGCTAGTCTTATAAATTCTTATTGAACTGCCTACCAAACAGGCTAATAATAAAATTTTGTAAACTAAAAAGTAGTATGGCGGGAAAGCCCAAATTTTCAGTTTTTTAGCCGAACTGAGATATTTATGTTTGCAGCAATTTTTGTTTCGAGTGGTCTCTTCATCGGCTAGTATTCTAGTGTGAAAGAAGGTGCTACTGGAGGCTGCATAAATCATCTCATTTCATAGGTAGATGCAAAGGCCTAAGTTATCTAGAAACATGTAACTAACCGTCAACTAGATTGAGTTATTACCTTCGCAAACCACTCATTTTATTTGAGTGACTTGCAATTTAGATGCGTCTGTCATCATTAGTTGTGAGGTAGGTACAGTCTCAATGCTGAGGATCGTGACCATCATTGAAGGACCATCATAGTCTATGATGGTCCTTCAATGATGGTCACATAATATTTTTTCAATTTAAATTTAAATTTCAATTTGAAATTGAAATTGAAATTGAAAAAATATTTATTTCGGGAATATCACAAAATAAAAACAAGTAAGATTAAAATTAAAAATATTTACAAATTATCTTCCCGAAAATGGACCTAGCTCAGCTGTATGCCGTCTGAAATAGTCTTCAGACGGCGCTGATTTTCAGCTAGCCCCATGCCACTGATTCATTTATACACATATTAATTAACTAGGTACATACACACATTTTTACAAACAGATATTAACCATTAATCATAGAGTTCTCCATTGCGCTCTATCACTCGCGATGTGGATCAGTTTGTGCAGGTGTTTTTGGGTGGCTTTGATTAAGAACGCCCTGAAGCAGCGATTTCCCATACAAACGTAGTTCCGGTTTAATTTCTAAACTACGAGCTGGATTTTACTGAAACTTGGTTTACATCAGTAGATGACCAATACGGAGGTTTGCAAATAGTTTTTATACTAAAAACAATAGCCTGAAAGAAATTAGAGCGATGCGTTTTTCGCGCCGAAAAAGGTGTTACTTTCAGCTGTTATTTACTTACATTATTACACTGTCTATTGGAGTCGAACTACCTTGGGGACATCAATAATGTATTGCAATTATCATAAAAAAAAGATTTTTGAAATAGCTAATAAAATTTAGAAATGACAGCGGAACTACGAAAAAATTTGGGAAAATAGATCTATTATAACTACAACTACATACTCGCGAAAGGACACGAACACACGTAGACTCATACAGCCGCATTGCCTCTCACTTTTCCCGCGCCCCGTCTCGCTCTGGGTGAAACGGCTATAGAAAACAGCGTTTCACGCGCTTGGCCGTCACTGAGTTCCCACGGTCCTGAAGGGGACTCCTAACTCACCTACCCAACGTAAAAAGAGAAGAATCTTATGCAAGAAGGTACCTCAGCTTCAATATATTTACAAAACACAAAGCTGTGACCATTATCTTTTCAATTGTGTCAAAGGTAAGCGCTCAGATGTGGGTTGATTGAAACATAACAGTTTGTACCTTGAAGCCGGTACAGGCTTGCGAACAAGTGCAGTCAAGTGACTGACAGTGATGAGCAAGATGCCGACTAGCCAAAATAAGGAAATAGAGGAGTTCCCATTGGGGGGCCTTATCTAATAGTAGCTTCGAGCACAAAACATCTGCTTATAGTCACAGACTGATCGCAGATCCAACCAGGAACACAAAAAAAAAAAGTTACTGACTGCGTTCTGCGTTCCGTGTCATGCTTATTTTATAAGTGGCTCCTTAGTTAAACTTTAATTTGAAGGCTTCGGACACCAATCGGTTAGAGGTAGTATCGGACTGGCCACCCGGATATTTTTTCACTAAACTGACGTTTCTTAGTGATGATAATTTCAGTTTCGTGATCGCCGTGGCGGCGGGTCTAGCTGGTAGGTACGTTTGAATGAAAGGCAGAAATGATAGGGTAGACGATAGCAACGTGGCGAAAAATTCAAAATTTTTGGGCAGTGCCACTGCTTCGTAGACCAGAACACATAATCGGCTGAATTATTGTTGTTCTGTTGTTTACAATAATGAAAAGCATACTTTGTTCCGCGAACGAAAAATCGCTGAACAAAAATAGCTCAATTTAGCTACAAAATGAAAAAACTGTGAAAATTTTGAATTTCCCGCCACGTTGCTATCATCCCACCTTAATAGTGAACTTCTAATTCCCAAAGCAACTTTCCACCCACCTGTACTGCGACCGGTGCCAACACAAACTCGTTGCAACAAACCGGCTGCATATAAATAAGCCCATCTCCACAGTCCACACCTTACTCCGCGACCAAACACACGCGTTGCTGGGCAACGATATTCATTTATTTTCCACTGCAGCTTTCAAACTCCGAACTCTCGATTGTCGATTGTTTCCACATTTTCATTTTTCCTCTCGACATTAGATTGATCGACATCTGTTTCGAGTTACATTTTCAAACTCCGAACGACCCGATCGTCGTTTTATTTCCTATCACGTTTGAGAATAGAAAGTTGTCGATTTTCATCTGTTTCGAGTCCCGTTTCCTAAGCATGGTGCTGCTAAAGTTGGCGTTTCTGTTCCTCCTAGCGGAGAGTCCCATGGTCAACTTCCGTGTGCTGAGCCGAGCAATGACGACGCTAACCAAGTCCTTCGTGAGCAACGAGGTGGTGCCGGATGTGGTGGCGGTTGCCCCGTCGGCGCTGATTAAGGTGAGTTCACTTTTTAATTAAACAATTTTCCATACGAGCGCGTCTCCTCCGCGACTAAGAACCATTTTCCATACATTTTCCATACGAGCGCCATCTCTCCTCCGCGATTAAGGAGGACGAGTGAGAACCGAAACTAGTCGGGTATCCCGACAACAATAAAAGTAGGTGATATATTATAAATATTATTTTCTTCCTTTCACTCACGCAGCTAACCGTTTCTAAAATGCAAAATGTACAATGCTTACGAAAATGTACAGCCGACAGCACGTCGACCCTTAGACGCGTGCACTGTGTTCAGTTACGTTATGGGCGACTTTGCAACGAAAATGTAAAGGTTTACCTACGTGCTGTTGACCGTACGTTCCAAAACTCATTCATTCCGTTTCTGTTATCGTTACATTAAGTTTGATTATCGGAGGAAAATTTTATAGAAGGTGTATATCCACTTACTATTTTATTGCCGTGAACGAAAAATCGCTGAACAAAAATAGCTCAGCTTAGCTTCAAAATGTAAAATATGTGAAAAAAAATAATTTCCCGCCACGCTGCTATCGTTGGACCTAACTACGTACCTACTCCATGGTGTCACGCATGTTACACGCATGCATGTATGTATGTGAAATTAACAAAAAGGGGTATCTTCGCGTATCGCTGACTGTACACACGACAGCACGTCGACCCTTACACGCTAGCACTCTACTCGGTTACGTTACGGGCGACTCTACAACAAAAGTGTACACTCTGACGTGCTGACGTGTGTACTTAGAAAATGTATTCATGCATTTATGTAATTATGCTATGAATTTTTTAGGTAAGTACCTACTCATTAAAAAAAAACTAAGCTAAGTAGGTATTAGATAAATAATCATGGGATGGATTCAGTGTTTGTGAGAAATGTAACCGTGACTGTCGTAAACTGTTTACCGCGCTCAACTCTACGACACAAAACGACAAAACTGCCCATTCAGATATTTTACCACTTAATTATTTAACGAACCGCCCATTTCAATATTTCAACGACCCATAAAAAATATAAATTTATTTTACTGCTCAGTTCTTCTGATTAACGAACATGCATTTTTTATTTATTTACTTAGGCCCAGTAGGGCCCACAACTAGCGCCGCCAATGAAAAAAAAACATATCTTCTTTTTGGATGCGTTTTTTTGCTAAAGACTCTCCTGCAAAATCTCAACGCGTCAAAATCTCAACATCTCCTGTAACAACTTTAAGGCCCGGTTTCTGAGTTGAGAATTCTACTAAGCACATACTTACATATCGCTCTGTCACGCTTTTTTGTGAGTAATCTGCAGAGACAGGACAATACAGCCATTTGCTTAGCAAAATTCTCCAATTAGCCAATTTGCTTTGTAAGAGAATCTTCCTCGTTAACTTAGTTTATTGCATTGCAGTCAATGGCTGTTTGTTACATGGACATCCTGACTATTACTGCAATTATTACAATATCACACCGTTGTCTCAAGGTTAATCTCTATTCAGTCAGTCTCCATTAGTATTGTTAACACTAGTAGTGCTGCAATTTAACGCAATAAAAGTCACTTTAACCGGATTCACATTATTATGTTTATGAGAGATTTACTTGCATTCACTGTTGTGGATTATGCTGCCGTTACCCACTTGATTATTTATTTGCGATTCCGAGGACCATTCTGCTGAAAAAATAATTATTTCACTCTAAGCAAAATTTCTAGATTTTTGCGGGTGACGTGGTCTCAGTAGGTAGACTGAAGTGACAGGTGTAGTAAATTAAGGTCTCGAAACATTGGCAATTTATTTTAAGTCTTTACAGTAATTTACTGTAAATAGGTACTCACAATCTGTAATAACCACAGATGCCAGATTGTAGCTCTTTTCGTGCAAAAGTGCGTAAATCAAACAAAAAGTAGTACCTACCTCGGGGTTTCTTAAAACAGTTTCTGTTTTCTTTTTTTTAACGACCCCACCCTCTATAATTCCAGGTGAGCTACCCGAGCGGCGTCTCCGTGGACGAAGGCAACGTCCTGACTCCGACCCTGGTGAAGGACCAGCCCCAAGTCACCTTCGATGCCAACCCTGGAGACTTCTACACTTTGGCTATGACTGGTAAGATAATATCAGGACCTGAAGCCTGTTATAAAACACACGATAGCACGTCAGAGTGTACCCTTTTGTTGTAACGTAACCGAGTAGAGTGCTAGCGTGTAAGGGTCGACGTGCTGTCGTGTGTGAGTACATTACTGCCGCGGTCTATAATGGGTGCGTTGCTGGCGCGCTGCTGATGGCCGACGGCGCAGCCTAGCGAACTCCAGGCCAACACAGTGCGGTCAGCATTGCAACCCTTGAAGGACAAGCTGGAATATCGCATAGATTATACCGCAGACAGCAAGGGCTGCAATGATGAAAACTAGAGGGCCGAGTGCGTAGCTAAGCTAAGCTAGTGGCCAGTATAGCGTGGCCAGCAGCGCAGTCATTGCGGACCAAGGCTTGTATAGTGATTCACTCAAACAATGCGAGTAAAAGAGCAGTTTCAAATTTTCGGTCACACTCAAACAAATCCAGTCAAAATCGAGTCCTTATCGAGGTCGATATTTTTACGTTGTTTTTAATCCCCGACCTAAAAAGAGAGGTGTTATAAGTTTGAACGCTATTTGTGTGTGTGAGGGTTTGCGTGTCTGTCGGTGGCACCGCAGTTCTTGAATCCCTTGTAGCCCTCTCGCTCGCACTTTTCAACATTTTAATTGAATGTAAGAGAATACAATTTAATGATTTTTCATTGACATATTATTTTTTTTTTTTGTTTTTTCTTCTGTATTGTGTAAATAATTACTACTAAGTCGGGTATCACTTTACAAAACAACCCCTTGTATACCTGGCCAATAAACATTTTCTTATTTCCCAGACCCGGACGCGCCGTCCCGCGCCGAGCCGAAGTTCCGCGAGTGGCACCACTGGCTGGTTGGCAACATTCAGGGTAACAACGTGACGGGTGGCGAGGTGCTCTCGGCCTACGTCGGCTCCGGCCCGCCCAAGGGCACCGGCCTGCATCGCTACGTCTTCCTGCTCTACAAACAGCCCGGCAAGATACAGTTCGACGAGCCCAGGCTGCCTAATACGTGAGTCTTCTTCTTGATCGATTTTACTGGCTAGTCTTCTTCTTGATCGATTTTAAGTTCCGCGAGTGGCACCACTGGCTAGTCTTCTTGGTCGATTTTAAGTTCCGCGAGTGGAACCACTAGTGGGTCTTCTTCTTGATCGTTTTTAAGTTCCGCGATTGGCAACACTGGCTAGTCTTCTTGATCGATTTTAAGGCTCCGTATAAGGCTAACTAGCGCCACCAATGTTGAAAAAATCATATCTTCCTTCAGAAGCAGTTTCTGAAAAAATCCTAAGATGAGCTCATGCGTCATGCTTTCCTAGATTTTTAAGTGTAGGTACCCTACTCAATTTCTAGTCGTAAGCTAAAAAATTTTCGATAACCGCCAAAAACGGCCGCTTTTGGCGGTTATCGAAATTTTTTTTAGCTTAAAAGTAAATTTCGAAGAGGGTATCTACACTTAAAAATCTAGAAAAGCATGGCGCATAGGCTCATCTTAGGATTTTTTCAGAAACTTCTTCTGAAGGGACATATGATTTTTTCAACATTGGTGGCGCTAGTTAGCCTTATACGGAGCCTTAAGTTCCGCGAGTGGCACCACTGGCTGGTGGGCAATATTCAGGGTAACAACGTGACGGGTGGCGAGGTTCTCTCGGCCTACGTCGGCTCCGGCCCGCCCAAGGGCACCGGCCTGCATCGCTACGTCTTCCTGCTCTACAAACAGCCCGGCAAGATACAGTTCGACGAGCCCAGGCTGCCTAATACGTGAGTCTAGCTTCTTCTTGATCGGTCCATTCTAACGCTTGTGAGACAGGACAAGTGTGGTATACACTAGGCTGCCACCACTTTCTCAACAGTCAATAGAAGATTCACAATCACCACCCTTACTCAATGGGGATTGGTGATTTTCGCGTTAAAGGTATAATGACTCATACGCTCAACTAGGGGAGCAAAATGTCGCGATAAAAGTTTTATCCTATTATCGGCTATCGCCTTCTTGCTTTATTTCACCGCGTGAAGCGAGATGCTGCTACCTGATAGTGGGATAAAACTTTTATCTTCAAGCTGTGCTCTCCTAGCTTGTTTCCTCGAGATGTTGTCCTTCACCGTTAGCGAGTGATATTGCTATTGCTACTACAAATTCAGAAATGTTCATAACTTTGAAATAAATTAAAGTCATATACAAATATACAAATACAAATCTCTTTATTGATGCCAACTTAAAAATAGAGCTTAATATTAAAGTAATTTTTGATACTTAAACAATAAGTAATATTACAATGTAGAGTATGCGTTGGCATTAAAGGGAGCAGGCTCAGCATTAAGCTAAGCATGTAGGCACATGCAAAGCGCTGTTTTTCAGCAAGCCCCTATTTTAATCTTGTAGATACTTGTTGCTTGCCTGTTGAAGTAACAACATTATTCTAAACTAAATTAGAGAGACTTATTTAAACTTTAAACTTATTCTAATACTTAAAAGAAGCAAATAGCTCATAGCTACATGCCCGCACCGAGAATAGAACCTGGGTCTCTCGCTTCCGAGTCCATTGTTTTACCACTAGGCCACCGCCGTTCTACAGCTATTAAAAATATTCCTAATATTTTGTTTTCAATAGTTTCTAACCTTAAGGCGCGGTGCATAGTGAATAGCCCGCGCGCCAAGAAAAATGCACAAAATCGAGTCCTGTATCAAATACACTAAACTAATCGAAAATTTTCACATATCAAACCCTAGAATTAGGTAAGACCTATCTAACACAGCCAGTTTTGTGTTGAGATTCGTAAACGTTTTGAAGATATTTTTGATGGAAAAAAATAGGCGGCGCACTTTTTTCCAAACAAAATATCTTGCAATCTGTTATGGATATCAACATAAAACTGGCTATTTTAGATAACTCTCACCTAATTCTAGGGTTTGATATGTGAATATTTTCGATTTTTTGTGTGTATTTGATACAGGAATCGATTTTGTGCTATTTTTTTGCGCGCGCGCTAATTCACTATGCCCAGCGCCTTAACTCGCACTTGGCCGGGCTTTTTTTTTAATAGTTTCTATTCCCTTCTCTCCCCAGCTCGGGCGACAACCGTGGAGGCTTCTCGATCGCCAAGTTCGCCAAGAAGTATAACCTGGGCGAGCCGATCGCCGGCAACTTCTACCAGGCCGAATATGACGACTATGTGCCCATTCTGTACAAGCAACTGGAGGGTTAAGCTGCCTTTAGCCGCCCGCTAAGGTCCACTTGCGCGAACCAGGGTTTAGTATATTCATTCTAGATTTTTTGGCGGCAAAATTTATAATTTATTTAAATTTATTGCTACTATGTTATACCTATATACGAGTACATTGAAATACACACCTCCCCCCCCTCCCCCCCCCCAGCAACTCGCTTTATCCCTCCCCCCTTGAAAAGTGTCCCGTTTTACAGATTTATAAGCGGCTTAGATGCTTTTAAACTAGACCTACAATGTAATTTGCCTAGTCCGAATAGTTTACAAATTGCAAATAATCACTACAGAGACTTCTTTCAAGTCGTTTCAGATAGCTTTGGAAAAGTGTTTAAGCTGAAAAAAGTAGGCACAGGTAATAAAACAGGATTTAGTGAGTGGGCAACAAAGGGCATTCGAAATAGTAGGAATAAACTTTATTCACTATATGAGAAGAAAACTTACACATACGATCCCCGTTTTCTAGAATATGTTAAAAAATATCAAAAAATATTTAGGGCAGTCTGCCACAAAGCTAAATGCGCACACATAAAGAACACTATAGACAAATCAGCAAATAAATCTAAAACAATTTGGACTATTATAAATAGGGAAACAGGTAAAACTAAAACAGGCGAGCGCGAATTTTCACTGAATATCAATAATAAGGTAATAACATCAAATGAAGATATAGCCACGGCATTCGAAAAGTTTTTTACAAATATTCCATTAGAAACAACAGCTCATCTAGCCTCGTCTCCGGATCTTGCAGCTAATATATTAAGAGAAAATGTTCGACCTTGTGATCAAAAATTCTCATTTTCTCACATAAATCCCCAAATAGTAGTAAAAACATTTAAATTGTTGAACCTAAAAAAAACTGAAGATTTATGGGGTTTGTCAGTAAAAATTGTCAGCTCAGTAATACATGTGTTAGCACCACACTTAGCTAGTATTTTCAACAAATGTATAGATGAAGGTCTATTTCCGGACCTCATGAAATATAGTAGGCTTGTACCATTATTTAAAAATGGCGATAGGCAAGATCCTACAAATTTTAGACCAGTTTCAGTCCTACCAGTATTAAGTAAAATATTTGAGAAAGTCGTGCTCGCTCAGTTACTATCATACTTTGATAAACATAAACTTCTCCACGACCAACAGTTTGGTTTCACAAAAGGACGCTCAACGACGGATGCGGGAGTGATGTTAGTTAGGCACATTTATAGCGCATGGGGGGATAGGAAAGATGCTATAGGCGTATTCTGTGACCTTTCAAAGGCATTTGACTGTGTAGACCATGAAACACTTCTCATAAAATTAAAATACTACGGGGTAAAGGGTAAAGGCTTAAAACTAATGAGATCATACTTGGAAGGGAGGGTTCAAAAAGCTGACATAAATCGTACACAGTCTGCAGGTTCGCAGGTGAAGATAGGAGTTCCGCAAGGATCCATCTTAGGACCGTTTCTATTCCTTATTTACATTAATGATCTGCCACATATGGTGGAGAACATGTCTGAGATAGTACTATTTGCTGATGACACATCACTTATTTTTAAAATAAGGAGACAAGAAGATGACCTAAGTGATGCAAATACTGCTCTCTCACGTGTATTAGATTGGTTCACAGCCAATAATTTACTGTTAAATTCTAAAAAAACAAAATGTATAAAGTTTACCCTTCCGAATGTGATACAGGTAGAAAACAATATTATACTAGGAAAAGATAAATTAGAGCTGGTAGAAGAAACTGTATTTCTAGGCATCACTATTGATGCAAAGCTTCAATGGGGCCCTCATATTGTGAAATTATCTCATAGGCTCAGTTCTGCAGCTTATGCTGTAAAAAGAATCAGGGAATTGACTGACGTCGCAACTGCTAGGCTTGTCTACTTTAGTTACTTCCATAGTATTATGTCATATGGCTTACTACTATGGGGTCG
>OX439397.1:0-16307 GCA_949319315.1 Zelleria hepariella
ATTTAAATAGCTTATATTTAGAGCATAATATTGAAGATATTAATGAGATTAAAAAATCTTTAAATAATTTATAAAAATATTGATTTTATTTTTACAATGAAAATGTAATGTTTTAATAAACTATATAAATTTTATTAGAAATATTAATGGAATTTAACCACTAAAAATTAAGTTAGCAGCTTAATTTTAATCTTTATATTTCTTTAATTGGAATTAAAATTCAATTTTATCATTAACAGTGATATACCTCTATTTTGGTTTCAATTAAATAAGGAGTATTAAACTCTATCTTTTAAGTCGAAATTAAATGCAATATATTGCTTCTTATTTAAGATAAATTGAAATCAATAATTTTTGAATGCAAATCAAATGTTTTTTTAAACTATAATCCTTTAATTTGTTCATTTTAATATATTTTGATTTCATTCATGATATAATCCTAATAATAAAATTATAATAAAAAATAAACTAATTTTAGTTCATAAAAAAAAATTTACTATTTTAAAATTAATAATTATAGGAAAAATTAGAGCAATTTCAATATCAAAAATTAAAAAAATTACAGTAATTAAAAAAAAATGAAGAGAGAAAGGAATTCGTGCTGAAGATTTTGGATCAAATCCACATTCAAATGGAGAGCATTTTTCTCGGTCTAAATTAGATTTTTTTGATAATAAAATTGATAAAAATATTATAATATTAGCAATCATAATAAAAGTAATTGAAAAAATTAGTATAATGATCATTATTTATATTAAAATGTTTTAAACTTTTTGATTGGAAATCAAATATACTAAATATATTATATAAATAATTAATATCCTCATCAATAAATTCTAATATATAAAAATAATCAAACTACATCTACAAAATGTCAATATCAAGCTGCTGCTTCAAACCCAAAATGATGATTTATTGAAAAATGATTATTAATATGTCGAATTAAACAAATTAATAAAAAAGTTGTTCCAATAATTACATGTAAACCATGGAATCCTGTTGCTATAAAAAATGTAGATCCGTAAATTCTATCAGAAATAGAAAACGGAGCTTCAAAATATTCATAAGCTTGAAGAATAGAAAAGTAAATTCCTAAAATAATTGTTAAAAATAATCTTTGAGAGGTTTGTGAGAAATTATTTTCTATTAATGCATGATGAGATCATGTTACAGTAACTCCTGAAGTAATTAAAATAATAGTATTTAATAAAGGAATTTCAAAAGGATTAAAGGGGGTAATTCTTATTGGAGGTCATATAGCTCCAATTTCAATATTAGGGGATAAACTTCTATGAAAAAATGCTCAAAAAAATGATAAAAAAAAAAATACTTCTGAAATAATAAATAAAATTATTCCTCAACGAAGACCTTTAGAAACTAAAATTGTATGTTTTCCTTGGAAAGTTCCTTCTCGACAAATATCTCGTCATCATTGATATATAGTTAATAAAGTAATAATATATCCTAGTAAAATCAAATTTATATTAAAATTATGAAATCATTTTACTATTCCTGTTACTAAAGTTATAGTTCCAATAGCTCCCGTTAATGGTCATGGTCTATAATCTACTAAATGATAGGGGTGGTTTCTATGTGTATTTATCATTAATTTACTTCTCTAGAATATAAAGTTCTTAAAATTGCAATTACATAGGATTGAATTACAGCAACAGCTGATTCAAGAATTAAAAGTAAAATTTGAATAAAAATTAAAATAAAAATTAAAGAAGTTGGAAAATTAGGACCTGTATTTCCTAATAAAGTTATTAATAAATGACCTGCAATTATATTTGCTGTTAATCGTACTGCTAATGTTCCAGGTCGAATAATATTTCTAATAGTTTCAATTAAAACTATAAATGGTATTAAAATTCATGGAGTTCCTTGAGGAATTAAATGACTAAATATATGTTGAGTATTATTAATTCATCCATAAAATATAAATCTTAATCATAAAGGTAAAGAAAGTGATAGTGTTATATTTAAATGTCTAGTTCTTGTAAAAATATAGGGAAAAATCCCTAAAAAATTATTAAATAAAATAAAAGAAAATAAAGAAATAAAAATAAAGGTTCTACCATTTAATCTATTAATTCCTAATAAAGTTTTAAATTCATTATGAAGTTTATTTATTAAGAAATTTCAAAAAATTATATGACGATTAGGGATTAATCAAAAATATAAAGGTATAAATATTAACCCTAAAAATGTTCTTAATCAATTTAAAGATAAATTAAATAAATTAGTTGTAGGATCAAAAACTGAGAATAGATTTGTTATCATTTTCAATTTATTTTGTTAGATTTATTTTTATTTTTAAATTTATTTATAAAATTAATATTATAAGAATAATAATTTAAAATATTAAATAAGATAAAAATTAATAAAAATAAAATAAAAGAAAGTAATCAATTCATAGGTATTATTTGTGGAATAAAAGAATATTACTTAAGTAATAATTTAAATTTGACATTTTTATGTTATAAATTAACTAATTCTTTTCATTAGAAGTAATTGCTAATTTACTATAAAATGGTTTAAGAGACCAATACTTGCTTTCAGTCATCTAATGAAGAATAATTATTAATTCATTTAATAAAATTATTAATTGAGATTCTTTCAATTACAATAGGTATAAATCTATGATTTGCTCCACAAATTTCTGAGCATTGACCATAAAATAATCCAGGTCGATTAATAAAAAAATTAGTTTGATTTAGACGACCTGGATTAGCATCAATTTTTACACCTAAAGATGGAATAGTTCAAGAATGAATAACATCAGTAGCAGTTACTATAATTCGAATTTGATTATTTATAGGGAGAATAATTCGATTATCAACATCTAATAAACGAAAATCGTTAATTTTTAATTCTTTATTTGGAATTATATAAGAATCAAATTGAATATTATTAAAATCTGAATATTCATAACTTCAATATCATTGATGGCCAATTGATTTTAATGTAATTAAAGGGTTATTAAGTTCATCTAATAAATATAACAATCGGAGAGAGGGAATCGCAATAAAAATTAAAGTAATTGCAGGAAGAATAGTTCAAATTAATTCAATTATTTGGCCTTCTAATAAAAATCGATTAATATATTTATTAAATAATAAATTAATTATTAAATATCCAACTAAAATAGTAATTATAATTAAAATTACTAAAGTATGATCATGAAAAAAAATAATTTGTTCTATTAAAGGTGAAGCTCTATTTTGTAGATTTAAATTTGTTCATGTTGCCATTTCTAAAAAAAGGATAAACCTTTATAAATGGGGTTTAAATCCATTACATATAATCTGCCATATTAGAAATTTCTTAAAATAGGAAGTTCATTATATGAATGTTCTGATGGAGGAAATTTTTGAAGTCATTCAATAGAAGAAGGTATATTTAATGAAAATAATGATATTCGTTGAGAAATTAAAGATTCTCAAATAATAATTAATATTATTATAATTCCTAATAAAGAAATATAAGAACCTAAAGATGAAATTACATTTCAGCAAATATATGTATCTGGATAATCTGAATATCGTCGAGGTATTCCTGCTAATCCAAGAAAATGTTGAGGAAAAAATGTTAAATTTACACCAATAAATATGGTAAAAAATTGAATTTTTAATAAATAAGGGTTTATAGTTAAACCTGTAAATAAAGGATATCAATGGATAAACCCTGCTATAATAGCAAAAACAGCTCCTATAGATAATACATAATGAAAATGGGCTACAACATAATAAGTATCATGTAAAGATACATCAATTGAGGAATTAGCTAAAATTACTCCCGTTAATCCCCCAACAGTAAATAAAAATACAAATCCTAATCTTCATAAAATAGAAGGACTATAATTAATTTGAGTTCCATGTAAAGTAGCTAATCAACTAAAAATTTTAATTCCTGTAGGTACAGCAATAATTATAGTAGCTGAAGTAAAATAAGCTCGAGTATCAATATCTATTCCTACAGTAAATATATGATGAGCTCAAACAACAAATCCTAATAATCCAATTGCTATTATTGCATAAATTATTCCTAAACAACCAAAAGTTTCTTTTTTTCCTCTTTCTTGAGAAATAATATGAGAAATTATTCCAAATCCAGGTAAAATTAAAATGTAAACTTCTGGATGTCCAAAAAATCAAAATAAATGTTGGTAGAGAATAGGATCTCCCCCTCCTGCTGGGTCAAAAAATGAAGTATTAAGATTTCGATCTGTTAATAATATAGTAATAGCACCAGCTAATACTGGTAAAGATAAAAGTAAAAGTAAAGCTGTAATTCCAACAGCTCAAACAAATAAAGGTATTTGATCAAATGATATTCCATTACTTTTTATATTAATAATAGTTGTAATAAAATTAATGGCTCCTAAAATAGATGAAATTCCTGCTAAATGTAATGAAAAAATTGCTAAATCTACAGATCTTCCTCTATGAGCAATATTAGAAGATAATGGGGGGTACACTGTTCATCCTGTTCCAGCTCCGTTTTCTACAATTCTTCTAGAAATTAATAAGGTTAATGATGGAGGGAGCAATCAAAATCTTATATTATTTATTCGAGGAAAAGCTATATCTGGAGCTCCTAATATTAAAGGTACTAATCAATTTCCAAATCCTCCAATTATAATAGGTATAACTATAAAAAAAATTATAATAAAAGCATGAGCTGTTACAATAGTATTATAAATTTGATCATCTCCAATTAAAGAACCAGGATTACCTAATTCAGCACGAATTAATAATCTTAATGATGTTCCTACTATTCCTGATCAAATTCCAAAAATAAAATATAATGTTCCAATATCTTTATGATTTGTTGAATATAATCATTTTCGCTAATAAAATGGCTGAGATTTAAGCGATAAATTGTAAATTTATTAACGAGATTTATTCTCTTTTATTATAAGCCTTATATTCATATATTGATATAAAATTGCAAATTTTAAGGGGTAATAAATTTACTAAGGCTTAAAGAAATCTCTTTATAAATAATTTTGAAGATTATTAGTTTAACTTAACTTAAAACCTTACAAATAAAAAAAGAAAGTTCTAAGAGGAATTCCTAATAAAGAAATAGGGAAAATAATATTTAAAAAATTAAAATAATTATTTTTATTTTTTAATTTAAATCATTTTAATTTTAAATAATTAAATATAAATGAAGAATATGTAATTCGAATGTAAAAAAATAATATAATTAATCTTCCTATAATAAAAATAAAAGTTAAAAATATGTAATTATTCATTATTATAAAATTTAAAATAATTCATTTAGGAAAAAATCCTAAAAATGGAGGTAATCCTCCTAATGATAATAAATTTATAAATAAATATAATTTTATATTAATGTTCATATTACAAAAAAATATTTGATTAAAATAAAAAATATTATAATAAAAAAACATTATACATATTAATAAGTTTAATAAAGAGTAAATTAAAAAATAAATTAATCATAAATTTTCTCTAATTATAATAGATATTAATATTCATCTAATATTATTAATAGATGAAAATGTTAATAATTTTCGTAATGATGTTTGATTTATTCCTCCTAAAATTCTTACAATAATATTTATAATTATAATAATAATTAAAAAATTTAAGTTATAATAATATGAAATCAAAATTATTGGTGAAATTTTTTGTCAAGTTATTAAAATAAAACAATTTATTCAAGATAAACCTTCTATAATATTAGGAAATCAAAAATGAAATGGTGCTGATCCTATTTTTATAAGAAGAGATAAATTTAAAGAAATAGAATATATATTATTAAATTCAAAATTTTTTAATAAAATTATTTTTAATAAAATAATGAATAATAAATTAATAGAAGCAATGGATTGAGTTAAGAAATATTTTAAAGAAGCTTCTGAAGATAGTAAATTATTTACATTAGAAATTAAGGGGATAAATCTAAGTAAATTAATTTCTAAACCAATTCAGCATCCTATTCAAGAATTAGAAGAAATTGAAATTAATGTTCTAAAAAATAATGTAAATAAAAAAAATATTTTATTAGAATTAATATTAAAAATAATTTAAAATAAGAATTTATAATTCTTTATATAAATTATAAATTTATTAAAATATATTTTAGTGTAAGATGCACAATAGATTTTGATTCTATTAGATATAGTTTAATTCTATAAAATATAATAAAGGTAGAAATCTACATAATTTATCCTATCAGAATAATCCTTTATTCAGGCACTCTATTTTTAAAAAAAAGGATCACCTTTATAGTTGGGGTATGAACCCAAAAGCTTTATTAGCTTATTTTTAATTTTAATTCTTTTATGTAAAAATTATTATGAACGGTTAATAAAATATTGTTATTATAATAATACAATTTAAATAAAATTTTATTATATTAAATATTTAATATAAATTATTATTATAAAGATTTATATAGCAAATATCATTTTTATAACAATAATAGAAATAAAATAAGAAAAGAAATATTAAATGTTTAATAAATTATATTAAATATTTTAATAATTATATTTTATTAATAATAAATATATTATATTAAATATTTAATATAAATTATTATTATAAAGATTTATATAGCAAATATCATTTTTATAACAATAATAGAAATAAAATAAGAAAAGAAATATTAAATGTTTAATAAATTATATTAAATATTTTAATAATTATATTTTATTAATAATAAATATATTATATTAAATATTTAATATAAATTATTATTATAAAGATTTATATAGCAAATATCATTTTTATAACAATAATAGAAATAAAATAAGAAAAGAAATATTAAATGTTTAATAAATTATATTAAATATTTTAATAATTATATTTTATTAATAATAAATATATTATATTAAATATTTAATATAAATTATTATTATAAAGATTTATATAGCAAATATCATTTTTATAACAATAATAGAAATAAAATAAGAAAAGAAATATTAAATGTTTAATAAATTATATTAAATATTTTAATAATTATATTTTATTAATAATAAATATATTATATTAAATATTTAATATAAATTATTATTATAAAGATTTATATAGCAAATATCATTTTTATAACAATAATAGAAATAAAATAAGAAAAGAAATATTAAATGTTTAATAAATTATATTAAATATTTTAATAATTATATTTTATTAATAATAAATATATTATATTAAATATTTAATATAAATTATTATTATAAAGATTTATATAGCAAATATCATTTTTATAACAATAATAGAAATAAAATAAGAAAAGAAATATTAAATGTTTAATAAATTATATTAAATATTTTAATAATTATATTTTATTAATAATAAATATATTATATTAAATATTTAATATAAATTATTATTATAAAGATTTATATAGCAAATATCATTTTTATAACAATAATAGAAATAAAATAAGAAAAGAAATATTAAATGTTTAATAAATTATATTAAATATTTTAATAATTATATTTTATTAATAATAAATATATTATATTAAATATTTAATATAAATTATTATTATAAAGATTTATATAGCAAATATCATTTTTATAACAATAATAGAAATAAAATAAGAAAAGAAATATTAAATGTTTAATAAATTATATTAAATATTTTAATAATTATATTTTATTAATAATAAATATATTATATTAAATATTTAATATAAATTATTATTATAAAGATTTATATAGCAAATATCATTTTTATAATAATAATAATAATAATAAAAATAAAAAAATCTATATAAAAATTTTTATATATAAAAAAAAAATATTATAATTTAATAAATTTATTAAAAATTTATTTTACATATAAATTTTAGTGAATAATTATAATTATTTTAAAAATAATTATTTAAATTAATAGTAATTAATATTAAATTTATAAGAAATTATGATTTAGTAATATAAAAATTATTAACTAATTTTGTGCCAGCAGTTGCGGTTATACAAAAAATAAAATAAATTTTATTAGTAAAATAAATGAATAATATATTATAATAAAATAAAATTTAAATTATTAAGTGAAATTTTAATTTATAAAATTTTTTATTTTTATGATTTTAAAACTTTTATAAAAAACTAGGATTAGATACCCTATTATTAAAAATTAAATTATTATACTAAAATAGTAATTAATTATTTATTGAAACTTAAATAAGTTGGCGGTATTTTAGTTTATTTAGAGGAATCTGTTTAATAATTGATAATCCACGAATAAATTTACTTAATTTTAAAATTTGTATATCGTTGTTTAAAAAATATTTTTTAAAAATTATAATATTTTAAAATTTTTATAAAAAATTAAATCAGATCAAGATGCAGTTTATAATTAAGAATATAATGGATTACAATAAATTTATTTAAATGAATTTAAATTTGTAAAAATTTATTGAAAGTGGATTTAAAAGTAATTTTAATTAATTTATTAAAATGATTAAAAATTAAAATATGTACATATTGCCCGTCGCTTTCATTAATAAATTGGAATAAGTCGTAACAAAGTAGGGGTACTGGAAAGTGTTCCTAGAAAGAACAAATTAAAGCTTATTTTAAGTATTTCATTTACATTGAAAAGAAATTGTTAAATCAATTAATTTGAAGGAAAAATTTAATAATTATAATAATATAATAAAAATAATTTTAATTTAATAATATTTTGAGGGGTTTAAGTATTTTTTAAAGAAAAAATTATAAGATTTATAGTGAATTAGTATAGTAATAGAATATTGAAAAATTTAAAAATAATTTTTTTAAAAGTAATTTTAATTTAATGTATCTTGTGTATCAGAGTTTATTAAAAAAATTTTATTTATAAATAAGATTCTCGAATTAAAAAGAGATAATTAATTATAAAAGTTATTGTAATAAAAATATTTTTAATAATTAATTTGAAATGAAACGTTAATCGTTTTTTAATATATCTAGTTTTTTTAGAAAAAAATTTAATTTTAATAAAATTTTATTATTTTATTAATTAATTAATAAAATAAAAATTTAATTAATATTTTAAGGGATAATCTTTAAAATAAATTTTTATAATAAATATTTTTAATTTATTAAAAAATTTATGATTTATATTTTTAAAAATTTTTAATTTTTTATAAATAATTTTAATTAAAATAAAATTTAAATGAAATTTAATTTTTTATAAAAAATTTTTTTTTAATTTTATAGAAAATTTATAATGATAAAATTAGTATATAATAATTTAAAATTAAAATATAAATTTTATTTAAAATTTATTAAAAGGAATTCGGCAAAAATTTATATTTACCTGTTTATCAAAAACATGTCCTTTTGTAAATAATTTAAGGTCTGGTCTGCCCACTGATTAATATTAAAGGGCTGCAGTATTTTGACTGTACAAAGGTAGCATAATAAATAGTCTTTTAATTGATGACTTGTATGAATGATCGAATAAAATATAAACTGTCTCTTAATAAAATATTGAATTTAATTTTTTATTTAAAAAGTTAAAATAAATTTAAAAGACGAGAAGACCCTATAGAGTTTAATAATTTTATTAATTAAAATTTTATATAAAATTTTAATTAAAATTTATAAAATTATTTTATTGGGGTGATAAAAAAATTAAATAAACTTTTTTTTTAATTAACCATATATAAATGATTATATGATCCAAAATTTTTGATTAAAAGATTAAATTACCTTAGGGATAACAGCGTAATTTTTTTTTTTAGTTCTTATAAGAAAAAAAGTTTGCGACCTCGATGTTGGATTAAGATAAAATTTAAATGCAAAAGTTTAAAATTTTGATCTGTTCGATCATTAAAATCTTACATGATCTGAGTTCAAACCGGTGTAAGCCAGGTTGGTTTCTATCTTTAGAAAAATATATTATTTTAGTACGAAAGGATCAGATAATAAAAATAATTTTATAAAAAGAATTTTATTAATAAAAATAATTATATATATATATATATTTATATTTAAATTTGCTATTTTGGCAGAAAAAATGTAATGATTTTAGAAGTCATAAATATATAATTTATTATATAGATAGTAAATGATTTTAAAAGATTATTTATTAATTATAGTTGGAGGTTTAATTTTAATAATTGGAGTATTAATTGGGGTTGCTTATTTAACTTTATTAGAACGAAAATTATTAGGTTATATTCAAATTCGTAAAGGTCCTAATAAATTAGGATTTATAGGAATTTTACAACCTTTTTCTGATGCTATTAAATTATTTTGTAAAGAACAAACTTATCCTATATTTTCTAATTATTTAGTTTATTATTTTTCTCCTATTGTAGCTTTCTCTTTATCTTTAGTTTTATGAATAATAATACCTTATTATTTTAATTTTATTTCTTTTAATTTAGGTATTTTATTTTTTTTTTGTTGTACTAGTTTAGGGGTATACACAGTTATAATTTCAGGTTGGTCTTCTAATTCAAGATATGCTTTATTAGGGGGATTACGGGCTGTAGCTCAAACAATTTCTTATGAAGTAAGATTAGCTTTAATTATAATATCTAGAATTATTATAATTATAGATTTTAATTTATTAAAATTTAATATTTATCAA
This sequence comes from Zelleria hepariella, assembly GCA_949319315.1. Classification (NCBI taxonomy): domain Eukaryota; kingdom Metazoa; phylum Arthropoda; class Insecta; order Lepidoptera; family Yponomeutidae; genus Zelleria; species Zelleria hepariella. Next base: position 10,566 of record OX439397.1, read on the forward strand.
GAATTTATTTGATTTTTATTTTTAATATTACCTTTATCATTATGTTGATTTTCATCAAGATTAGCAGAAACAAATCGAACTCCTTTTGATTTTGCTGAAGGTGAAAGAGAATTAGTTTCAGGATTTAATATTGAATATAGAAGAGGGGGATTTGCTTTAATTTTTTTAGCTGAATATTCTTCTATTTTATTTATAAGATTAGTTTTTAGAATTTTTTATTTGGGGGGTTATACATTAAATTTTTTTTTTTATTTAAAAATAATTTTTTTATCCTTTATTTTTATTTGAGTTCGAGGAACTTTACCACGTTATCGATATGATAAATTAATATATTTAGCTTGAAAAAGTTATTTACCTATTTCTTTAAATTTTTTAATTTTTTATTTAGGTTTAAAAATTTTATTAAGAATTTAAATTAATTATTTTTTTTAGTATAAATTAATAGAATATAATATTCTTTCTTAAGTTTTCAAAACAAATGCTTATATCAAGCTCATTAATTATTTATTAAAAATAATATTATCTCATATTTTTCTTATAATAGGATTTAAAATATAATAAGAGAAATATAAAATAGTTAAAATTTGTCCTGTAATAATATAAGGAGTTTCAACGGGACGAGCTCCAATTCAAGTTAATAAAAATACAATTGATACTATAAATCAAAATAAAATTTGATTAATAGGGTAAAATTGATTTCCTTGAATTTTTTTATTAAAAGTAAAAGGTAAAATTGCTAAAATTATAATTGATATAAGTAGTGCAATTACACCTCCTAATTTATTAGGAATTGATCGTAAAATTGCATAAGCAAATAAAAAATATCATTCTGGTTGAATATGAATAGGAGTTACTAAAGGATTTGCAGGAATAAAATTGTCAGGATCTCCTAATAAATTAGGATTAATCAATGTTAATAAAATTAATATTATTAACATAATAATAAATCCAAATAAATCTTTTAAAGAAAAAAAAGGATGAAAAGGAATTTTATCTAAATTTCTATTAATTCCTAATGGGTTATTAGAACCTGTTTGATGTAAAAATAATAAGTGAATTATTGTTATTATAGCAATAATAAAAGGTAATAAAAAATGAAAAGTATAAAATCGAGTTAAAGTAGCATTATCAACAGCAAATCCCCCTCAAATTCAATTTACTAATATATTACCTAAATAAGGAATTGCAGATAATAAATTTGTAATTACTGTTGCTCCTCAAAATGATATTTGTCCTCAAGGTAAAACATATCCTATAAAGGCTGTTGCTATTAATAAGAATAAAATAATTACACCAATTATTCATGTATATTTTAAATTGAAAGATTCATAATAAATTCCTCGTCCAATATGAAGATAAATACAAATAAAAAAAAAAGATGCTCCATTAGCATGTAAAGTTCGGATTAATCAACCATAATTTACATTACGACAAATATAATTTACTCTATAAAATGCTAATTCAATATTAGCTGTATAATATATTGTTAAAAATAATCCAGTTAAAATTTGAATTATTAAACATAATCCTAATAAAGAACCAAAATTTCATCAAGCAGAAATATTAGAAGGGGAAGGTAAATCAATTAATGCTCCATTAATAATTTTTATAATTGGGTGTATTTTTCGAATAGGTTTAAAATTATTTATCATTTGTTAATAATTTCTAGATCGAATTGGTCCATAAAAAATATTAGTAATTTTTACTACAGCTACTAATGTAATAAATAAATATAAAATTATTATAATTATTAATAAGAAAGTTTGTTTATTATAAAGTTTTGATAAATTAATTTTATTTTCATTATTAAAAAATATATAGTTATTAAAAAATTGATTTATTTCATTATTATAATTAAAGTTTATAAAAGTTATTTTATTAAAAAATATAAAAGAAATTATTAATAAAAAAAAAATACAAATAAAAAAAAAAATAATTTTATTTATAGAAATAAAAAAAATTTCATTAGAAGCAATTCTTGAAACATATAAAAAAAGGACTAATAATCCCCCTAAAAAAGTTAGAAATAAAATATAAGAAAATCAATAAGTATTAATAAATAATCCTCTTATTAAACATGTAAAAAAAGTTTGTATTAAAATTAAAAATCCTATACTTAAAGGATTATTAATAAAATATATAATAAATGAAAAAAAAATTATTAATAAAGAAATAAAAATTTTAATGATATCAAAGAATAGTTTAATAAAATTATAATTTTGGAGATTATAGATAAAGGTGTTTCTTTTTCTTTGAAGTTTTTAAAGAAAAATTCTTTTTTTTGGTTTACAAGACCAATGTTTTTTATAAACTATAAAAACTAATGATAATTATAAATTGAATAATTTTTTTTATTATATTTATTATTGGGAATATAATTTTTGTTTCTAAACAAAAACATTTATTAGTAGTTTTATTAAGACTTGAATTTATTGTTTTAAGAATTTTTTTTTTTATATTATATACATTAAATTTTTTTTTTTTAAATATATATTTATTAATGGTTTTTTTAGTTTTTTCAGTTTGTGAAGGTGCTTTAGGATTATCTATTTTAATTTCTATAATTCGTACTCATGGGAATGATTATTTTCAAAGTTTTAATTTATTATAAATGATAAAATTTTTAATAATAATAATATTTATAATTCCTTTATGTTTTATAAAAAAAATATTTTGATTGGTCCAAATAATAATATTTTTTTTAATAGTTATATTTTTAAAAGAATATATTAGTATTGGTTATTATAATAATTTAAGATATATGTTAGGATTTGATATTTTATCTTATGGATTAATTTTATTAAGAATTTGAATTTGTATTTTAATAATTATATCAAGTGAAAATTTATATAAAATTAATTATTATGAAAAATTTTTTATTTTTAATATTTTATTTTTATTAATTATATTATTTTTAACTTTTAGTTCATTAAATTTATTTATATTTTATTTTTTTTTTGAGGGTAGATTAATTCCAACTTTATTATTAATTATAGGATGAGGTTATCAACCAGAACGTATTCAAGCAGGAATTTATATTCTTTTTTATACTTTATTTGGATCTTTACCTTTATTAATAGGTATTTTTTATTTATATAATAATATAAATTTTTTAAATATATATATATTTAAGTTTTTTAATTATAATATAATTTTTCTTTATATATCTATGATTTTAGCTTTTTTAGTAAAAATACCAATATATTTTGTTCATTTATGATTACCTAAAGCTCATGTTGAAGCTCCTGTTTCTGGTTCAATAATTTTAGCTGCTATTATATTAAAATTAGGAGGTTATGGATTATTACGAGTAATAATTTTTTTGCAGGAAATTAATATAAAATTTAATTATTTATGAGTAATTGTAAGATTAATTGGTGGTTTCTATGTAAGTTTAATATGTTTTTGTCAAGTAGATATTAAATCTTTAATTGCTTATTCTTCTGTTGCTCATATAAGAATTGTTATTTCTGGTATTTTTACTATAAATTATTGAGGATTTGCAGGTTCTTATATTTTAATAATTGGTCATGGTTTATGTTCCTCAGGAATATTTTGTTTAGCTAATATTAATTATGAGCGTTTACATAGTCGAAGATTATATTTTAATAAAGGAATAATAAATTTTATACCTTCTATAAGAATATGATGATTTTTATTAATATCATCTAATATATCAGCTCCTCCATCTTTAAACTTATTAGGAGAAATTAGTTTAATTAATAGCTTATTAAGATGATCTTGAGGATCTATATTTATGTTAATATTAATTTCTTTTTTTAGAGCTGGTTATAGTTTATATTTATATTCTTTTACTCAACATGGAAAAATCAATTATGGAATTTATAGATTTTATACTGGTGTTTCTCGTGAATATTTAATTTTATTTTTACATTGATTACCTTTAAATATTATTATTTTTAAGGTAGATTATTTAATAATTTGATTTTACTTGAATAATTTAATTAAAATATTGATTTGTGGTATCAAAAATGTAAATTTTTTTACTTTAGGTTATTAAAAATATAATTTGTTTTATTAGATTTTTTTTTTTATTTGTATTTAGAATTTTAAATTTTTTTATATTTAATTATTTTATTATAAATGATTTAGTTATTTTTTTAGAATGAGAATTAATTTCATTTAATTCTTGTATAATTGTTATATCTATTTTATTAGATTGAATATCATTATTATTTATAAGATTTGTTTCTTTAATTTCTTCTGTGGTAATTTTTTATAGAAAAAGTTATATGAAATCTGAAAATAATTTAATTCGATTTATTATTTTAGTTTTATTATTTGTACTTTCTATAATATTATTAATTATTAGTCCAAATATAATTAGAATTTTATTAGGTTGAGATGGTTTAGGATTAGTTTCTTATTGTTTAGTTATTTATTATCAAAATATTAAGTCTTATAATGCAGGGATATTAACAGCTTTGTCTAATCGAATTGGTGATGTTTTTATTTTATTAGTTATTTCTTGGTTATTAAATTATGGAAGTTGAAATTATATTTTTTATATGGATTTTATAAAAAATGATTATTCAATATTTATAGTAAGAATTATAATTATTATAGCAGCTATAACAAAAAGAGCTCAGATTCCTTTTAGATCTTGGTTACCTGCTGCTATAGCAGCTCCTACTCCTGTATCTGCTTTAGTTCATTCTTCTACATTAGTTACTGCAGGAGTATATTTATTAATTCGATTTAATGAATTATTAATTAATTCAATTTTTTTTAATTTTTTATTGATTTTTTCTGGTTTAACAATATTTATAGCTGGAATTGCTGCTAATTATGAATTTGATTTAAAAAAAATTATTGCTCTTTCTACTTTAAGACAATTAGGTTTGATAATAAGAATCTTAAGAATAGGATTACCTAAATTAGCTTTTTTTCATCTTTTAACACATGCTATATTTAAAGCTTTATTATTTATATGTGCTGGGGTAATTATTCATATAATATTAGATATTCAAGATATTCGTTTTATAGGAGGTTTAAGAAATTTTATTCCTTTAACATCTATTTGTCTCAATATTTCTAATTTAGCTTTATGTGGAATTCCTTTTTTAGCTGGGTTTTATTCAAAAGATTTAATTTTAGAAATAGTAAGAATAAGTAATTTAAATTTATTAATTTATATATTATATTTTATTTCAACAGGTTTAACTATATTTTATACAATTCGATTATTATTTTATGTGATATTAAATGATTATAATTTAATTTGTATTTTTAATTTATTTGATGAAGATTATATTATATTAAAAAGAATATTTGTTTTATTAATAATAAGATTAATTAGAGGAAGTTTATTAATATGATTAATTTTTAATAAACCTTATATAATTTATATATCTTTTAATATAAAATTTATAGTTATTTATGTAAGATTAATTGGTGGATTTTTAGGATTTTTAATAAGAAATATAAAAATTTATATAATAAGAAAAATATTAATTATTTATGAATTAAGAAATTTTTTATCTTTAATATGATTTATACCAAATTTATCTACTTATGGATTAAATAATTATTTTTTAAAATTTGGTCAAAATTTATATAAAAATGTAGATATAGGATGAAGAGAATTATATAGAGGTCAAGGAATATATAAAACTATTAAAAATTATTCAGTAATTTATCAGTTCTATCAAATAAATAATTTTAAAATTTATTTATTTAGATTTATCTTATGAGTATTAATTTATTTAATATTATTAAATT